>JAODOY010045679.1:8501-19434 GCA_025399855.1 Forbesichthys papilliferus | reverse complement strand
GTTTACATTGACATGTAATGAAAACATTATTTTTCCTCTACCTTTATTGACAGTAGCACTGGCAGAGGTGGAACTGGGAGAACTATTCGGAAGTGATGGTGTAATTGTCTCTGGTGACCCATGGCTGTTTTCGTCTGTCACCTCAACAGACTCGTCCTCATCACTTGACATTTCCTGATGTGAGGAATCAACTTTTTCTGAAGAGAAATGTTAGGAGAAGCGATAACGAAGAGAGTACAGGCTTCAGACTATAAACCAACAAGATCATTCTGAATGGTTTGCCCACATTAAGCACATTGAATCAAAACAATTTGGAATGAATGGCACAGTATAAACACACAACACAATGTTCTATGGGGGAACATTCATAAACAATACTTAACCCGACGGACTGTACAATTGGTCGATCCCAAGCCCCGCCCCTCTCCCCTGTCGCACCTTGATACTGTAACTATGCTGGACAAAACAGCATAGGAGGCTATAACAGGAAAAGACACAGTTGAAGGAGTTATTGGAGGACAGGCAAAAATGAGCGGGGCTTGGGGTCGGTCAATTGCAAATACTAATAAATACACAGATATTCTTACCTTCAGGGTCAATGTCAATGTCATCAAGGTTTTGGCCTTTATACTGTGAGAGAGTCCCATTCTCTACTGCCAAAAGCACCTTGCTAATTTTGGCGAGCTGAAGTGTTCCCTGGGGCAGGTGGCAGTCCTGCTTGTGCACACAAATGTCAGGACCCAAAAAGTCTGCAAGTTGGTCTGCTTCGTTTTCTTGAAGATTAAGCACCCAAGACACTGTCGCTATGTGGTTACGGAGTCCCGCTGAGGTAAAGACTTCGGTATGTTTGACACCACTCTCGCTTGCGAACTTTTGGATCAATTCTCCTCCTCTGTAAGATGATGATGCTCCTGGCCTAGCAAACATGAATACATTATCTCTGGAGACTCCACACACTTCACGTGTGTCAGCTAGGAGCTCCATCGCTGAGATCATTGACCGTGTTAGGAGCACAGGGACCCTTCCATGTTTTCCCCTCATTTCTACTCTGGTGAAGAAATCGCACATTTTGTTCTCGAGTGGACTGAGACACGTGACCATGTCCTCGTTGAGTTCTGACCTTTTCCTTGCTTTGAACATGTCCAACTCCATTTTTGAAACCTCTCCAGCTCTTCTTCTGTTGAAAAAGATCAGTTGAGCAAGTGTCACTTCAGCAAGTGTTTCATAGTTGTTTACAGTGGGACACACTCTCAGCATTCTTTCAGCAACGCCTTTAACATTCTCCAAGTGAGAGTCCAAATGTTTAACGTCTTCGGTGAAAGGTATAATCTGCGGTGCATTCCACTTTGATTCTTTTAAGGTTGTTGTTGCACCTCTCGTAAACAATCCCTCCCATCTGAATTTTTTAATTGACTTGAATTCTCTAGCAAATTCTACAAGGCTCCATTTTCTGTTGACTGTGGACAAATTGTCACTCTCTACAAACTCGGACATCATACTCAAACTTTTGCCAATTTTGAGGGCTAAAGAAGATGCAGAGAAAGTGTGGTTCTCTGGATTGTACCCAGCCAACGTTTTCACTGCAGACACCACATACTTGAGGTTTACAGGATTGACAAGTTCCTCTGCCTTCCGGATTGGAGTATTCTCCTGAGCCGCAAGTAACAGTCGGCCAAGTTCTCGAAGTCTTTGCCTTATGCGGTGGTGTCTGTTCCTTTTTGACCCATTTAGATCAAAAAGGTGTTGTCCAAACTGCAAGAGAAGTCCCTCTCTTTTGATCACCTGAGTGATGTCATCATAGGTCATGCAGGAAATCACACTTTTCAAGCCCTCACCAATCTCACGCACAACGGCAGTTTTCCGTGCACATTTGCTGGATTCATCAACAGTCTCTTTCCTCGCCGGGCATATCTTCATGTGCTTCCACAATGTTTTCTTGGCATAAAGTCCTTGACAATGAGAGCAATGAGCAAAATCCAAGGCACGGCTACATTGTCGTGGTCTGTAGCAGGCCTGCAGCTCTCCAGTTCCCTCCCTCACAACATTGGTATTATGGGCAAAGTTTCCACGACTCCTAAGAATGTTCAACCTACTGCGTCTCTCTTTTGAATTCTTTGGATACTGAAACGCTATTGCAACCTCTGCTACATTACCGTGTCTAGCTTCTAAATGTCGTGCAAATTTTGTTGTGGGTTTGAGGCAAAAGAGACAATAGTTCCTCTTGTTATACACTCGATGTTTTTCAGAATTTGTGGGAGGTAATACTCTGATTGGGTCACAAACTTCTCGGATTCTACTTTTCTGTGGGGTGTTTGATTTGTTCCTTAGTAGACTGGGGGATGAGATCTCTTTCTTTCCTGGAGTGTCAGGATTCACTCTCTTACGGTGAACTGCAGCTTTTCTTTTTACTGGGCGTTCAATGTCGATTTTTGCTGGAGATAAAGGGGAACATTGACGAGAGGGCAGGGGCGTTACTGCAACTGGACACTGTGGTGCGTCTACATCAATCTCTGAGGACTGTCCTGCTTCAGAGTCCAGGGCACAGTCAAGATTACTGTGGACTGTGTGATCAGTTTCATCAAGAGAGGCTTTCGTATATGAGGTGGCCTTGGGGGAGGGAAGAAAACAAAAAAAGTGATTTTCTAAAAAGGATATTATATACAGTATGGCTACATTTCATATAATGTTTATTTTTATTTAATGAAAATCAAAATAATATAAAGATTCAAATATGAATATGAACACTGCTGTTAATCTTTGTTTAGATAACAACGTGGCCCATGTAAGAGGGTCTCTTGTCTTAAAAGAGGAAAAGAACAAATAATAATAATAAAAAACAAAAAAAAAAGTGTTGCACTTCATATTACAGGCCCCTCTTTTCATGTCTTTTTCCAGATATGTGTTATATTACCCATGTGATATCCCTGTGTATTTTTGAGCATGATGAAAATAAATGGATTAATGATGGTTTAATTACCGATGCCAAATATTAATATAGTTTAAATGCAACAAGCCACGCAGTTTTACCTGTGTTTTCGATGCTGGCTCGCCATCTTCCAATAAATCACTGGTCTTTGTTGATTCATCAGGGGACGAGGCATCTGGTGAGGCTAATGACTATAAAGAAACACAAATTGATGTGCAATATTCAATTGGCATTAAAAGGTATAGTCAGGTATTGCAAGCTAAATGTAAGCTAATACACTTTTTGCCAGCAAGTGGCGCTGTTGTGGAGCAGGGCGAAAGGTGATCAAGAACTCGCTGGTTTGAACCCCACTAACTCCTCATCAAGTGTTGAGGTGTCCTTGAGCAAGACACCCAATCGTAACTGCTTCCGGTGGTCAGGTGTCTCCTTGCATGGCTGACATCGCCATCAGTGTATGCATGTGTGTGTGAATAAGTGAATGTGAGGTAAAATAATGTAAAGCACTTTGCAGTGTTGTAGTCGAGACCGCCTAATCTGAGACCAAGTCTTCACAGAGACCAGAGTGTTTCGAAACCGAGACACGACCAATACTTTCAGGAGTCGAGACCAAATCAAGACCGAGAACCAGACCAGTTTGAGTCCCATATTGCAAGATATATAGCCTTCTTGCACACACCGCATTGACCGTGCAGTAGCCTATATTATGCATGTTTGCTTATTCATGGCTTAAATATGTAAATTATATTTTATGGGATTTTATTGGTTATGGAAATAATAGATTAAAATATTTTTTGGAAGAGGTTCTTGTCAATAAGTACTTTAAGTAGTATTTTACAAGCTGGCCCATACCTGAGGTCTGCCACTGTCATCAACAATCTGCTCGCTGACATCAGGTGACAATTTCTGATAAGAAAAAAAACAAAAAAACAAAACAATATTGACAGATCAAATATCATAAAACTTTACTAATTGTTTCCAATAGAATGTGATTTGATTCTATATTTGTGAAGGTAGCTATATGCAGGTGGGTACCTTCCAAAATATAATATTGTATATACAAGGTATATAAAATATTATACATAAAAAAACAAAAACGTTTATTTTATTTTAGGATGCAGCTACTCGAAAAGCCCCCTATCACAAGAGTGATAGGCTGGGCCAACTGTCACAATGACGAACACTGCTTTTCACTTTATCATTTTGAAAATGCGTGTCAAACAAAATAAGCAAATAAGCAGCACTATTACATTTTCTTTTTAAAAAGCGCATGCCAGTCATCGATATTCATTTCGATATTTTTTAAACATAAGTAAAAACACAACAACGTTATGGGAAAATGCATCAAAATAAATTTCAACATATTGGACTGGTACAACAGTAATTCCAAGCTACCTAGGAGGCATTCTTTTTGGCCACTAATGTTTCCTTTTTGATCTACATTGAGTTGTTGTGTTCCTTAGCCACACATCTTACTTTCTGTCTAAACCAAACAGAAAAATATTAAATGTGTTAAATCACTGCTACACATTCAGTTATCCCTGGTAAGTTACATTACCTTTGTGTGATGTGGCCAGGTTGCATCCCCATGGGTCCAAGTAATTTTTTCACCTTGGGCAATGTCTCTCAGGGCAAACAGGCAAACCCGTGGCACTCCATCGACGTCAACAGTTGTCATTGTGCAGTTCAGCTTGTTGTGGTCGCCATTCACAACCCTTCCCAGTGAGTCTTCTTCAACAGATGCATCGAGACTTGAGGGGAAATTATAGGGAAGAGTATTCAATATTAGATGTTGCCTACATTGGTTTGGATGCATTGTTGAGCATGGAAAAACAGTAAAACATGGAAAAATACAGATTGCAGTGAGAGAGAGAGAGAGCGGACAAGTTTAATAAAATAGCGGAGTAAGAAATTGAAGTAGTTTGCAGCACTATCTGTTAAAAGTATTACTGTTATGGTGATTCACGCCTAGTTTGTTAGACATTGGGATATTTAGAATAGTTAAAGGTGGCGTGAGTCATGTTGGAGAAAGACTTGATATTTTAACTTGATCAAAACAAAAACACCCCTCCCATCAACGCCATTGGCTGCTCTTTCAGATGCCCCGCCCCTTCAACGCTATTTGGCAATCCTCTCAGAAGCTTCGCCCCACATATTGGAAAGGCATTAAAGAAAAAGGGCTGGATAGTGTTGTGTGGTGCAGTCCGCACACCTTTTTGTTCCTATTTACATGACTGTGTATAAATACATTTTTTTAGCGTATGCAAAGAACGGATATCTAGGATTGTTTTTGATATAAAGAGTGTTAGCTTTCAATTGCTGACTCCAACTTTCACAGATCATTCAGAGCTCATGTCAATAAACTATTATAATTCATTCTTACTACACCTGCAAACAATGGCATATTCATACTTACCAATATTTCCCTTTCCATTGGAAATCAAACAGAACCACATCTTCTGTGTCAGTGCAGTTCTTCGTGTGAAGACGATCCTGTTTGAAGAGTTTATCACTGCATTCAAGGACATCATCTCCTTTGTTTGAGACCTGCATCGCAAGCACATCTCGACCTATAAAATAACACAAAGTAATAATAAAAACACCATATGACTTTTCATCCACTACATCATGGCCTTAAGGAATGTCCTAAACCAACTAGGAATATTAAAAGCCAATCCACACTGCCAGTACAAAGTTGTCTTGTGTAAATGAGATGGGAAGCAATGCTGAATTTTGCGTATTGTGATTCATTAAATTACATTTCATATTCAATCTCAATGGGGATGGTGGTTATGGTCTACACTGGAAAAGGCTTTCCCAATCTACTGGTGTGTGTGTGGTGGTGAAAGCCCCCAATGGACCTTTTGCCAGAGTCTGACTGACAGGCAATCTGACTAATCAAAAAAACGATATAGGTTGCTAATTCCGGGCGTTTTCTCCCTTTATTGTTAATGACACAATGTTGAAGGGATGATATCAATGTCGTTTCTGTCATGGTCAGCTCAGAGCCATGTGGGTCAGCTGTCCGACAGACCCGCCCATGGGCGTGGCTAACTCTTCTGGTAAAAGGTGCGATACCGTTTTGATTTGAGCTCGACATTAGCAAGAATGACTGACCATACCTTTAAGTATATGTATTGATAACAAGATAGCAATCTCTTCAAAAGCCTGATAACCACCCATTCATGTGAATCAGGTGTGTTGGATCAGGTAGACGTCTTCAACATCCAGGACAGCGGCCCTCCAGGACTGGAGTTTGAGATGCCTGAGTCAGATGCAACACTCATGCAGTAGCCTGACTAACAGCTGTCGGTAGCAGAGCCCAGAGCCTTAACAGTAGCCTGCTGTACAACTGTTCTGTGTATTGCACAAAACATCATAATTCAGCGATTCGTGCTGCAGTTCTCTTTTGAATGAGAACAGTAACTGCCTGCATGTGAGTACTGCACAATCAATGGATCCATATGGCCACATTATCATAAATCCATGTTAAAACCGTGTTTACAATAACCCACGAGCAGCAGTTTAAGTGATGATAATCCTGTGGCTTTTGTACAGTGGACATGATGTGTTAATTACAGTGTCTTGTCTAAATGAATAGTATAAAACATGCACACTATTGAATCTATTTTGGTCGTACTACAGCCATGACACATGGGGAAGACTGTCTTAGTTTATCTTGGGAAAGTGTCAAGAACGTTCTCCCTTTAAAATTTGACGACTACGGTAGCTCCAAGCCCAAAGTGACGTAATGAAATATTAGGCGTCTGATGACCTCTAATTTATTATTCCTCATTGGAATGTTATCCCTGTGCTGTGAGAAGTTATACAGTACAGGCCAAAAGTTTGGACACACCTTCTCATTCAATGCGTTCCCTTTATTGTTTATATTGTATATATCTTTTTTTAAATATATTTTTTTATATTAGTTTTTTTTATAATAGTTTATATTCAAAAAAATATGAAATAACTGAAAACATGTATATTCTAGTTTTTTCAAACTAGAATATAAGACATGTTTTCAGGTTTTCATATGTATTCATTCATAGTTGTGACGCCTTCAGTGAGAATCTACAATGTAAATAGTCATGAAAATATAGAAAACACATCGAATGAGAAGGTGTGTCCAAACTTTTGGCCTGTACTGTATCTGTGTTCTGTTATTATAATGTGCAGTGGGGGACATTTTGTTTTTAAACGACTGCTCGACTTAAACAATTTCAGTCGACTGAAGAGGCACAGACTTATGCTTCGACTCGTCGACTTTCAGGGGGCAGGCCTAGTGTGTGGTATTATGTATACACACCAGGATCTGTGCAGTCATCTCTGTCTTCAACTGTTTCACTGTGGTCTGAAGAGACAGACTGTGGTTTCTCTGTACAATCACACTCACTCTTGATGGAGACAATATTAGTGACCCTGATGTCAGTCTCATTCAGGCCCTGAAGCTGTTCCTGACTGGTCCACAGTTCCTCCTGTTCCTCTTTAATGTGGGGGAGTTCTAATTCCTCCTGGTTCTGACTGGTCCACGGTTCCTCCTGGTCCACTTTTATGTGGGGGAGTTCTGGTTGCTCCGGGTTCTGACCAGCCCAAGGTTCCTCCTGGTCCACTTTAATGTGGGGTAGTTCTGGTTCCTCTTGGTCCAGACTGGGGCTCCACAGTCCCTCTTGTTCCACTTTAATGTGGGGGAGTTCTTGTTCCTCCTGGTTCTGACCGGTCCACAGTCCCTCTTGTTCCACTTTAATGTGGGGGAGTTCTTGTTCCTCCTGGTCCAGACTGGGGCTCCACTCCTGTTTACAGACCAATAGCTGTTTGGCATCTGAAGAGAAGCAGAAAGCACCCACATAAAACCATTACACATAATGTCCCTTGCATACAAACTGTGTTGACAAGTTGCATCTGCTAAAAGTTAGAAAAGTATCTAACCTTCCACCTAGAGCCATTACACTGCAATGTATGGCAGGGTATTGGAGTAGTCGAGGCGGAGTGGAACCCCGGACAGAAGGTCATGGGGTTCTTACGAGTTCTATGAGTTCTATTGGCCCGTGTTGGTCAACCTCTTAAAAAGCAATCACCTGCTCTATGTAATACTTTCATGTTTGTTTTGGTAATTTCGACTTATTCAGTTACTTTCGATAGAAGTGCTAAAACCACTATTTAGAGAAAAACAAGAGTCTATTATGATTGTGCAGTGGTAACGTGAGTATTGCCTTGTGACTGAAATATATTAACTTCTTTTAAAGAGCCAATTTATTAGCACTACAATCATGAATATGTCCAAACCTGCTCTGTGTAAGATGATGTGAGGCATAAGAGCAATATCGCGTAGTCTGCTGCGCGTTATTTCTTGTTTGTACATATTTATCACCCTTTCAAATTGAACCAAGATCCCATATGCTACCGATGCCAGTCTCTCTTTGACGAACAATGTGACCTCTTCTACTCCACATGGCTTCTGGGATTGGTCCAGAACAAATAGGATCTCATTTCCAACTGCAACGAGCTGCTCGTTTACTGAGCATCTCAGGGAACGTAGTTCACACATTTCCAATACGTTATTATTCAGACACGACTAGGTGTTTGGATATGATCGTCTTTTTTCTTCTTGTGTGCTGTTGGCAAACTTTCACGCTCATTACTGCCACCGTCTGGACTGGAATGTGGGTCAATATCTTTTCATTTATTTTGTGTTTTAATCTTGCAGTATTTAATCAACCCATTATGTCTTCGTAATATGCTCTAAACCTGGAAAATCACAATTATGGAAAAATAGGATAGACTAGTGCCATATCAAATATTATCAATACAAAATGGATTGTTGAATTATGAATGTTACATTAATAAAGTGCTAGAAACAACGTTATTTGTTTTACCAGGCTACTGCGATATATTCAATTTCCTATAAACTAACATTTTCAAAAAAACATTAAAGTTTGTGTAGGCATGAAAGTGACATTTGCATGATTTACTATCTGACAGTGACAGTAGCCGTCAAACACAGAAAACAGCGACCTCTGCCGGTCACCAAATTCGGTGCTCACAGATTACGGTGCTGACTGTCGAGTCGGTTATCTGTACGTCACTACAAAACGTGCTGCTGTCGTCGGAAGTAAAACAGGAACTGAATTAAGCATGGAGGTAAATACATTTACCACAAAAAATACAATTCTCTGACGACGTTTGAGAAACCGCATGTGGTCTACAAACATAGGCCTACTACGTAATGCATGCGAGTGTGGAATAGCCAACATACGCGGAAACGTGAATAATGTTCTTGTTTTGACAATAGCCTTCAAGTGAGACCAGAGTCCGTTGAGGGATAACGGGAGTGGGTCACTTATAATTATCATACAGACCACAACCATCTATCTCTCGCCCTCTCATACACATTCAAATGTGCTTGCTCTCTCTCCCCCTTTCTCCCCCTCCCTCGCTCCCTCCCCGTCAGATCCGGAGGAAGCTGATAAACTCGGCGGACGACTGTGTGGACGAGGCCCTGGAAGGTGTCGTCAGGGCCGGGGGCGGCGGTCTGTCTCTGCTGGGCGGGCACCGGGTCGCGGTGCGCTCCGACGTGGAGAACCTGCTCGGGCGGGTGGCTCTGCTCTCCGGAGGGGGGTCGGGCCACGAGCCGGCGCACGCCGGTACGATGTGCGCATCTAGTAGATCCTTAACGCACACACACACACACACACACACACACACAGTAAAATCTGTGACACACACAAACATAATAGCCTACAGCAGATGTCCAGTGTTTTTCAGGCTTGGCTGATAGAAACACTATATAACTATATATAAAATGTGGGATTAAATATTTTGGAGGACTTCCTGCAGTACCTCTGAGGACCCCCTAGGGGTCCCGGACCCCCTGTTGAAGACATCAGGCCTACACTACACCTCATCTGCACCCATGCATAATAGCTACAACATTTTGTCTCATTTTTTTATTTTCTATTGCAAGCAACACGTTTAGCCGGCCTTAGACAATACCTATTAATTCATCAACCAATTATTAATTAATATAATTAATTAATTAGCATTATTATTATCTTTCAGTTCTACATAGAGAGGCCATTTGTAATGTCTGAGGAACAATAATGCTCATTAGTTACTTTTCCTCGTCCCTTTCCAGGCTACATAGGCAGGGGGATGTTGTCCGCTGCTGTGGCAGGGGGGGTGTTTGCATCGCCACCCCCAGATAGCATCCTAGCTGCTATCCTCTATCTGCACAACGCAGGTTTGTGTGCTTGTGTCTCTGTATGTAGCTTTGCTGTTGTGTTGTTGTTTACAATACAGTATAGACCTTTTAAAGAATGTTTTGTTTATTGTTGTTTATTTTAATTTTAATTTTCGTTCTAATGCTAGCTTCTGTCTCTTCAAGGTGCATCTGGAGTCTTGCTCATCGTAAAGAACTACACCGGCGACCGGCTAAACTTTGGCCTGGCTGCCGAACAGGCCCGTAGCCGCGGCGTGGCCATCGACATGGTGATTGTTGCCGAGGACTGTGCCTTTGACCGACCCAGCAAGGCGGGGAGGCGGGGCTTATGCGGCACCGTGTTCATACACAAGGTAGCTAATAGCCCTGTGTTGGTACACAAGGTAGCTAATAGCACTGTGTTGGTACACAAGGTAGCTAATAGCACTGCGTTGGTACACAAGGTAGCTAATAGCACTGCGTTGGCACACAAGGTAGCTAATAGCCCTGCGTTGGTACACAAGGTAGCTAATAGCACTGCGTTGGTACACAAGGTAGCTAATAGCACTGCGTTGGTAGCTAATAGCCCTGCGTTGGTACACAATGTAGCTAATAGCCCTGCGTTGGTACACAAGGTAGCTAATAGCCCTGCGTTGGTACACAAGGTAGCTAATAGCCCTGCGTTGGTACACAATGTAGCTAATAGCCCTGCGTTGGTACACAAGGTAGCTAATAGCACTGCGTTGGTACACAAGGTAGCTAATAGCCCTGTGTTGGTACACAAGGTAGCTAATAGCACTGTGTTGGTACACAAT
>JAODOY010045668.1:0-19434 GCA_025399855.1 Forbesichthys papilliferus | reverse complement strand
GTGTGTGTGTGTGTGTGTGTGTGTGTGTGTGTGTGTGTGTGTGTGTGTGTGTGTGTGTGTGTGTGTGTGTGCTTTTACAGAATAGCAATCTATTGCTAGGTGAGATAAGCAAGAAAATGGTCCAGATTCCCTTCCTGACTTAACATCAATGCACCTTATATGCCTTCCCAATGCTATAAGACAGATAACACATTAAGAATAGATGGGGTGTTTATATAGCGGATTTGGTGACTTGAGTTTGGGCCATTATAATGGGGCTTTGGATGAAAACTCCCCACTGAAGAGACATGGGAGGAGCCGATTAGCGGCAGATAAGTACAGTATGAAACAGGACAGAGACAGGGAGATGCAAGGCGTCTAATAAAGCAGAATAAAAGGGTGATTATGGCAACGGATGTGGGTCATCAGGGAGAAAAGATGGAGTGGGAGAAGTGGAGGGGAGATTTGGGTTCACATGGAGATCGTGGTAAAACACGACTGCAGAGGTGAACTGCAGCAAAGGGGAATTCAAACACACGTAAACATTACACACACACACACACACTGTAATATGGTAGCAAGCAATGTTTCTCTCATACACACACTCATACACACACCTATAGTTCTTGTCATTCATCAAGGCCTGTTTTGCCCCCCCCCACATCGTCTCCAAATCCTGAATGTGTGACCTTTGAAAGAAATGGAAATGCTGGCAGTGTAAATTGCTTCAGTCGCATCCATTGTCAAAAAGGCCAAGCCCAGATGAAAGCCAGCCCATATAAATGCTGTTTGCTGTTGCTCAGGGCAGATCTGTCTTGTCTCCAGAGGCAGACTTGAGAGTTTGTTTGCTTATGCTTTTGATTTGCTTCTTTCGCTTGTTCGTTTTTCCTCCATCCTTTTGGTTCTGCAGTTTCCTGAGTATACGTCAGAGATCCACGGGGTTTATGCAATGATTCTCTAGGTGTCTACAGTACTTTGCGAAAAGCCATCGTGCTAAACCTCTAGATACCTGCCTTGGGCCTCCCTCACCATGTTTAAAGGTATTCTTTCTTTGCTATGTCAGTATCTCTCTCTCTGAGTGTGTTCGTGTGTGTGCGCGTGGGTGTGTGTGCGTGCGCATGCTTGTGTGCGCGAGTGTTCACGGCATGGTCAAGATTGTCATGTTGGCTTTCTGCTCTTTTGTCCACACTGATCGGTAATTGAGAATCATTTATCCTGTGAATTCTGAACACTATCGAGATCTATTTCCAACATGCAACATTGACTGCTTTAAGGGGGCAGTATGTTTGAAAGGGCTGATCGACAAAAAAAAAAGCAGAGTTGAAGAATACCTTTCCACGATGACAAACTTGCTGCAAAGCAGGGCTGAAACTGTAATGCATT
Source organism: Forbesichthys papilliferus (assembly GCA_025399855.1). Classification (NCBI taxonomy): domain Eukaryota; kingdom Metazoa; phylum Chordata; class Actinopteri; order Percopsiformes; family Amblyopsidae; genus Forbesichthys; species Forbesichthys papilliferus. The sequence continues at coordinate 18,072 of JAODOY010045668.1, read as the reverse complement.
TTAAAAACAGATTTATTTAGATGAGTACATTCATTGGTGTTTAATTCAAAACCAAACAGCTATGACTGCATGGGCCAAGGGAGCCATTCACACTATTCAGAGACTGCTGCGGTTTGAAACGAAACACCACACTGTGCCACTTGTAATGTCACAACTAGGACATCAGATTATAAAAACCACCAGAACTACAAATGGAAAGGCTTTCATGATTTTTGATAGCCTCAGTTATCATTACATCGCCTAAATTAGCAACAGCTCATTGTATTTTATATCCCTGAAATGCATTAGGCTACACGTAAGCTAATAAAATGTAAGTCAGCCCATAATGGGAATACAAACCTTAATGCGCTAGAACACAACATGCTTGTAACCTCAGGCTAAATTGTTAAATTGTTATTGTCCCTTTATTCCCTTTGCATCTCTTCGATGCGGTTCATTATGACCTTGTGATTAATCTGCTTGTACAAAATAATAGGGGGAATATGTATAATGCATGTTCTCTTAAAGAAGGGCAGTACAGGATCATTTCTTAATGTGAGTGCTGCAAGACTCACAGAGACTGTCAGTGATCCGTAGAAATGATAAAGCATTGCCTGATGGTAGCCACAGTGCTATAGTAACTGTATCAGCAACAGAAGCCAGTGTATTTAGCCATCCTTATACCATGTGGGGACATATTACATATCAGGTACGTCATGCTATCTTTCAAAAATATGTGTTGTTGATGTTGTTGCTTTTTAAAAACACAGGTAATATTGAACCCACTCAAAAAACACCCAGGACACATATTTTTTCAGCAATATTATTTTACCTTTTCAAGAGCAGTACAACGCTTCACTGTAATAACAGAGGCACGGCCATGTTGGATGTTAAAGTATAATAATCCCTAATGGATTCGTGCGAGAGACAAACAGAACACAGATAGAATGGATAGTGGCTCCAACACAAGACCGACTCCCGAGTGTGAAAAACATGACAGGTAACGTAACTACATCAAATTCTCCCAAACATAAATAAATAAATAAATAATAATAATAATAAACTGTCACCCTGGCTGATCTGCTCGACGACTGGGCGTTTCTCTGAGTCACCTGTGTCCCCTCATCAGTGGCACACCATTTCACACTGAGCACGCCTCGCTACGCCACCAACCAGGGGAGCACACGAAAGCACTAAAACCTTCCAGGTTTGAACGAGGGCCTACTTAATCTCAGTCTCCTGTGTCAACACATTTGGGCAATGCTCCATTATGAGTTATGCTGCTGCAGGTGGGAGCGAATTTGTGGCGATAGGATGGGATTACTATCCTGATAATGCCATGGCTGAGTCTCTGTGATTACCTGGTCCTTCATTACTTATCCAAACAGGTGTACCATACACCATATTATGGTCTGCCTTGTTTCCTTTGTGTGGGGAAAGTCAATGCAATGATCCAATACTGCATGTTATTTAATACAATACACCCTTCTCCGTATAGGTTAGCATGGGGACTGAGAATTCAGTTTAAATATCTTTATTTTTCACATAAGAAGTTCAGATAGGTTCAAACGAAAATGAGATTTTTGCAACAATTTTCTTTCAAATATAATTAATATGTAACTGTCACAGCGGCAATATATATAAATAAGAATGTGATAACCATGTTTATAGAAACCACCCTCTTTATCTTTAATTGCAAGGCAGGAAATCAATAAAATGTTTTGACAAATGCCATACTTCTTTAGAATTATAACCAAAACCTATAATGTTGTCATAAAATATTTTTTTTTAATGAATCATGTTGTCAGTCATCACAATTATGACAGAAGAACAACCTTACAATTGTTAGTTTTAAATCAGAATCAGACGAAAGTAGGGAGAACAAAGTTGGCACTGTAAACATTTGGTGACTACAACGCTTTAAAAGCCCATCTCCAGATTCACAAACTCTATCAACACAGCGACTTCAGCTTTATACAGTAAAAATCAGTATGACAACAATAAAATCAGCTGTTGGTTAATTATCTGTGGACTATAGGCCTATAATCTCTGCCTTTCTTCTCCTGTCTCTGTTCCCGCCCCTTGGGTTTCATAATTGATTGTTTCATTAGTTCCACCTGTTTCTGTTACAATCCCGGGTTTATATCTATTCCATTACATCGTTGATTTGATTAATAGTTCCCCCTGCTTTCCCCTGTATTTCAGCCCTTGTGTTATTTGATGCATGCATTTACGGTTTACACCGTAATGGTGTGCTGCTACTTACGCTTGAAGGTTTCCTATAGCTTCCTTTCCTTGCTCTAAATTCTGCCTTTTTTCTGTGCACTTTTGGTCAAGTCTATTAGCAGAATTACATACTGTGTAAGGCATACAGTATAATGCTAAAATCAGGTATACGCAATTAAATAAACACCATACAAGTACATACTTATGGATTTGTGTCTTGTGGCTGAAACCTGCATTACAACAACATTTGGTTGGGTTAACTTTTAAACCCAACCGCCACTGAAAGCATCGACAGATGCCAGAGTTTAAGAGCAAGTTGTTTTGACGGGGAAACGCTTACTGGCGCCGTCTGACGCATGCCGACGCCAAGGTTTAGAACGTGGTTCTATTTCTTGGTCGTCAAGCCATACGTGCATTGAATATCTGCAGGTTTCTGAGCTCCTGTAACAATTTGACTTTACCTTTTGAACATTGCATTCCTTGACGCACTGCCGAACGATGCGGCCAGTGGGCGGCGGCCTTTAGGATTCTGTTTGGATTTATCCTATTCTATAATCCCTTTTTAGGGTAGTGCACCAGTAAAACACTATAGAAACACAGTGTATGGAGAGCAGTTGAACTTGGCCTCACATCATCCAATGGGGGTTGAAGAAAATCTATATGATTCACATGTTGAAAATTGAAGTGTTCTTCCCAATTTCCCAGCTGCCTCGACATGATAAATGGCTCTGTTCTCATATTCCAGAGTGGCTGTCTCCATTCACATGACAGGGGATTCATGCCATGGTGCTCTGGTGACAGCCTCAAAAACCTGACGTCAATATTATGGCAGGCGTGTACGAAACAAGAGACGCAGAATAGGGAACTGCTGACATCTTACTGCGGTGGACACGGGCCTTTCTGTGTTCCTTGTTAAGTGCACACAAGGGTGACACGTGAATGAAGACCCAAACAAACACACGCGTTTTGAGTTGTGGGGGCAAATTCGAGCCGCCTCCCGTCTGTCTGTCTGTCCAAGCAAGACGCACATCCGAAATTTACATCTCATGTCACTTCGCTCGCTGCATTAAAGTGTCAATTTACGCGGTAGTTATACCAGGCCATGTCTAGCGTGTTTATTTTCTTAACCATATTCACACCAATAGAGAGATAAGCTAAAAGAGAGTGTGGCCTATTTTATGATCAGAATCATCCAGTTAATGGGACTCCGTACAGAATTGGCCCGTGGTCAGTATGGAGGACTATGCATCTCGGTGCTCTGCACTGCGTGCAATCAATTCTCCCCTTGGTCGACCCAGCGCCATTCACCCCTCTGAAATGAAGTTAAACTCAGCTGCCCTCTCAGAAGGAGGGAAAATGAGAACGGGAGAGGGGGAATGGGGTGGGGTTGGGCGGAGGTCGAGGGACGGCAGGGAAATAGAAACGAGAAAGAGAAGGCAGCCTGCAAACAGGCCAGCTATTGCTGACCATGTTATCTCTATGGAAACCACTCAATGAGAGTATACTCCCTCATGTCGTTTGATGTTATTGAATGAATTAATGTTGATTCCAAGCCAGTTGTTCATACTGCTTGACAAACAGATGTTTTGCTAAATAGATACATATACACATACATATGCATATACGGACATAAGCTGTCAATATAAAGGCCCTGCTCCATTAGGGTATAGACTCCCAAAATAGTGCTCAACGGGGAGCTCTTCTGAGAGCTACAATGTGAGAGCATTGGCATCCACTGAGCGCTCTCTGAGTTCCACCCCGAATCAATGTTTTTGTAACATTGCATTCAACCACAAGGCCAGGCAAGGCTCCTATATTTATACAGCACATTTCGACAAATACAAAGACAATTTCTTATAATAAATGTACTAAAAACATTTTAATTAAGCAAAAAAATGTAATCCAAAATTCTGAATAGTATTTAAAAAAAGGTGGATTACGATATCCTTGAGAAAATGTGTTGATATTTGAAAAAAGAAAGACACCTCTCCCTTCAATGCCATAAGGTGCTCCCTCAGAACCAACCCCCCTCCCCCTACACACACATTGACACAGCAAGTCTAATTAAGCAATTGCAATATGCAATTTGATGAGATTATGATAAGTACGTATATGTGTTGTAGTGTTAGGTACAGTCAGGTCAGTGATAGGCAGTCAGGTCACAGGGGTCCATTCAATATATCTGCCTGCAAGGTAAGAGCTGCTCAATTTAAGGACCCAATGTCAAATGTGGCCTTAAGATCCAGGAGCATTATCATTCGTTTGGCCTGTATCAGTATTTAGGCAGATACCATTGAACACCTTTATGAAAGCAGCTTCAGGGTAGTGATTGCTTGAAAGCCTGATTGGAACTTGTCAGTAAAAATTGATAAAAAAAAGATAAAAAGATCCTTTCTCAATTATTTTTCCTAGCAAGGGTAGGTTTGAGATAAGTCGTTTATGCATGTAAATGTCTATACCATTCTTAACTGGGGCTTTTAAGAACTGCATACTTCAGAGACGTAGGATAAGTGCAATACAAAAAGTATGCAGTACATTCATAATTTCCAGCACATCTGCTGCTACAGTATGGAGTTGAAAATCACTTTGAAAGGCAGACTATCAGCACATCAAGCTGACGTGTGAAGATGTTCTGGACATGAATATTCTGACATTAGGTTTAGTTCTTCTTTATATTTGTGGACTAAGGTCTTGATTGCTTCACAATATTGACAAGTAATATCCTGTATGATTTTGCCACTTACACACTACAAACAGTTAACAAACCCTTCCCCACTGATGTCTCCCGGAGGGCTCTTGAATAATTCCCATATTTGTTTAAGGAGTTTAGGGGAAAAAACATGTTTTGATGCTAGAGAAGTATTGTCTTGCTTTGCAGTAGAGAATTTCACTATTATTTGTGATGCGCCTCTTTGATGTCATAGTGAATTTGTAGTTTGCTTTGTTTACATTTATGTTCATTCAGCATACCTACATTCCCTTGTCCAGAGTTGTGTGTCTCCAACATGTGATTGTATCATCAATAGCTACACTGGATTTTAATATATTCAGCAAATCCTCAACATTCATATTTTACATTAACAGCATTTAGATGCTTTTATCCAAACAACATCTTATCAACAGATGAATAGGTCACCAGCATTATGTTATAATAACGACAGCGTTATGTCATCAGTGCTATCATACATTATATACCATTCAATCATCAAAGGTTATTGCTAATAGCCTAAATAATAAAGTCCTTCATGTCTAAGAGCAGGAAAGAGGTGTTCTTTTTGGATTAAAGAGAAATTGATGAAAAGGATAAAAGATTGTCGTTGAAAACTTCACTTAGAGTGAGTGTTGTGAGGTGGAGAGGTCACTAGTCGAGGTACCGAGGTGGTTTCTGAAAAGGTGGGTCTTTAGGATTTTGCAGAAGATGGGTAATGAAAACTGTTTTTCAAGGTGAGCCAGTAAAGGTCTCAGAAGAGGGGAGTTACATGGGCGAACATGGGTTGGCTGTATATTAGACATGCTGTGATGGTATTGTGAACACACTATTTATAGAGGTCTGGTGGCAGAGACATGGTTGTCCGGCTGACAGAGTTGCAGTTGTGTTGGTGGGAAATCACTAAAGCTTGGACCAGGAGCTACACTGCTTCTCTTATGAGGGACAGCCTTACCTTATCTGATGAAGTAGTATCTACAGGCACATGTTGTTGTGGAGATGACCACTAGTGCATGGCAGCTGGGTGTCCAGGGTGACTACTCACAGTAGGGGAGAAGGACGCGACAGTGGTCTGGGTGATGGATAGGTCAACTTGAGGGCAGTCTTTTGCCCAGAGCAGAGCCATGTAGAAGAGAGAACCGTGTCAATTTCGTTCACTCCAATGGACTGTTTATTTTTTCACAGCAATTGCGGCTCGTGGCACCTCGTTACAGCTCCTGAAAATAACTAGTTAATTACTAATTACAAATACTAGAAGCACCCTATAAAATATATTATAAATGTAAGTCGATGAAGTTATTTACTCATAATTACCTAAACTTGCAGTTATGTAAATGTATTTATCAGTTCAAAAGCCAGTCAAGCCCTTCCTGGAACTGTTTTGTGTCTACGTGAACCAAGTGACCATTGAGAATTTCGAAAGTCCGTTGGCGCAACTCTCTCTTCTACACGGCTCTGGTCCAAAGGTAAGCTCGTTTTTGTCTAGGTTGAGTTTGAGGTGATTATGTCCAGACAGCCAATCACTGATGAGATCTGTTTGTAAGCAGTAAAAGCAGAACGCATGAGATGAGATTACATGTGTAAAAGGTCTGATATACAAGAAGAGTACGGGTTTCCAACACAGATACTCGAGGCAGCCCAAAGTGGGCTGGATTTAGACAGGTGTCTATCTCAGGGGACTTAAACTGGCGGCTTACCGTGTCGAATGCAGCAGACAGGCTCAAGAGGACGAGGCCTGAGGAGAGGGGGGAGGAGGTTCTAACAGTGTGAGGAGCTCCTGTCGCCATGAGAAGAGCAGTCTCAATGGTGAGCAGCCTTAAAGCCACACTGGTGTAGGTCCAGGCGGTTGTGATGTGAGATGGTAGAGAAGGAAAATTGTGTTAGAAACTGTGCACTCAATCGTTCTTGACAGGAAGGACCCAGTCAGAACAATAAAGTTGGAAACTGCTTGTAGTCATACTGCACATTGCCTGTATAAAGAATGCACTAGCATTGTCATTTATATAGGCCTACACTATGTCATATAAGTGTAACTTTACTATATGACACCTACTACACAAATTCGAGAAATTATAAAAAAAAGCAGTCAAGGAGCTGAGTGAGGGAAGGGGAGGGGCTGAGAGGGGGTCGCATTAATATTCATATTTAAAATGTTCAAGCCATAACATACAGATATTTATATATGTTTGTATGTTCCATCATTGATGTGTCACAACACAGTTCAGTCATATTATTTAGTTTACAGCTAAAAAAAATAAGGTTTGCAGTTACTCTTTAACATCTTCACAGATACAGTATTGGTCTGGACAATTGTAGAGATAAAAAACTGAAATGGTCGAATATAGCATCTCCTTGACAGATACTGAAATGTGTGTGGAGACCTTGGTGATAATAAGGTCCAAACTGCATTCTTGAGGTTGAGTAGGTCCATTTACATGTTGTGAAAGACCAAGTGTCAGACAGTGAGTTTAGTTATCTTGCATAAGTTTTACATACTTATATTATGTATATATACTGTATATACTGTGTGTGGGTATGTGAATGTGTGTGTGTGTGTGTGTGTACTTTTATTTATATATGTATATAGTTCAAACTGCCAGGTAAGACAAAATATTCAGAGGAAATCTGTGGGGGGGTGGGGTGGGGGGGGGGTTCTGTCTGGTAACCTGGGTAACAAGCTTGAATTTACAGTTGTGACTTCAATGTACAAAAATACAGAACCACACCAGAGGATGATTTATAGACAAAGTCACTGAAATTGCTTCTGCTGGGCTCAAAAGATTTAATCTATCAAGCAATGTGAACAGCCATATTATTGCCACATAGTAATAGGCCTTTATGCATTCAAAACATGCAACTCAGTTAATATAAGCTCCCAAGATGAACATCTTTTGATCAAAACATATTCATCCTAGAAGAGCCAGATGGTTTTCTTCTATGGGACTTATAGATGAAAGTAGGGTGCAGGTATTTCACCCTTCCTAAATCGACAGCTTTCCATTTACTGCACCAAATATTTTGCTTAATTTTTTCCACACCGCGTGTAACGGGACCGGACAATGTGATCAAATGTCGCTAACTGATTGACTGACCTTCTTTGTTAAAAAGCACATGTGCTACATTCTAGACAGTAGTGTTAGTGCATTAGTGACAGTAGGTGGCAGTAATGCACCAATAGTGTTGGATCCCAACTTCTGTGCAGTTTCACGGGGGAACCTTGCATGCAAAAGTACATATTGGCGTACAGTGTTGGAACTGAACAATGTTCTATGAACTATGTATGTCTTTCATATTTCTTCACAACATCATTTATATATTATGCATTCATAGCCTAGTGGTGTGATTGTCAGAAATTAGCCTTGTGTATTGATTAGGGTGGGGTCAAATTAGTGGGGTCAAATTAGTAGCAGACAGTTCAGCGCAATCATATAAGCAGATATGCTATACGATTTCCCTCTGAACCAGCTAAACAGACGAGCTGAACAGACGAGCTGTTGACACCTGTACCGCACACGTCTGTGTTGAAAGGCAGACTCCTCAAATGATTTGATATTTTAATAACATTAACATCAAAAGCTCAATCTAATCAGCACTGCTGTACTGGGCAGAGTTGTCCAGGATGGGTCACCACAAAAGACGTCATGAGGGGTCAAATAGTCTTCAACGTAATATAGTTACGGGTGAAGTAGTAATGACCCCCCTCCCTCCACCCCCAGTTTACACACCTTCCCAGAAAATGTCTGGAGAGGAGAAGAAATGCCAACACAATCTAGTCTCGTCGTCATTCACTGACCCCATCAGACGGAGACACTTACATGTCTCAGCGGATAGCCGGGGTAATGACTCCTAATACGACAGTACTAAAGCTTCGTCTCTCTGTTACTGGGCCTCGACTGCCTGCTGCTCTTATCTTGATGGCACGATCAAGTCCTGGAAGATTGCTGCGCAAAGATAATTGTGTCCCAGGGCCAGGGCCCTGGAGATTTTACCGCTGCTGCCACCGTTGCTGTTGATTATGGAGATGAAAGCCTCCAGTAACACTGTGCAGTGTGACATACATGTCCTGATCATAGGCTGTGTGAAAACACTGGTTCACCCAGTGTAATTTGTGTAACCATTTCAAGGATGCTACGCTATATTAGCTTTATTATCATAGCTTAGTGATTTGTTTTTGTTGTGTGTATACGTGTGCTTAAAATGTTGTTTCAAACCAACTCCATGGCAGCTTTGACTGATGGGGTCACCATGGCAACGTGTAGGAACGCATGCAGGAATGATAAGTGAGTTTAGCCGGAGGAATTGCCATGGAATACCCACCTATAGTAGTGTATGTGCGTGCGTGCGTGTGTGTGTGTGCGTAAAATCCTCTACTAATACTGATGGATGCATATTCCTTGTAAGAAACAATATATAGACACAGGCAGACAGAGTAGAGGACATAAATAACGACATAAAGAGTGCAAGAGGGAGAAAGAGAGAGAGAGAGAGAGGGGGGGGGGTAGATTTGTAAACTTGAGTTGTGCCAGCCAAGAGGGCTATTTAGAAGCTATTAGGTCCCACCAGGACACAACAAGACTAATGTTTGGCTAGCCCGCGCATCTTTAAAATATCTGCCGATCTTGCATAATAAAGCCTTCTGTGACTTCACAAGAACATAATTGCTTTACCAGCTAATGTACAACTCATTCCTACCAACTAAAGCACAATGATTCGTCTGTGCTGTGTATAGATAAGATGAAGTAATTTATCGGAGTGTTTAATGAGGTCACAGCAAGAGGACTTTTAAGTAAGTTTGATTAAATGGGTCACTTTCACATACCTCGAAGCAGTGACGCTGATTTAATGTACCATTATTACTACTCTGTCAAGTCAAGTTACATAGTGGGCCTGCTATTTGCATCCGTGTGGCTTGCAACCATACTATGCTATCCGATGGAACCACTACACCCTCTACTGTTCAAAGTGCATATTGCAGTTCATGTAACGAAGGCTCCAGACTTGAATGTATCGAATCTGTATGGTCCCATATGGACACTTATTTTGACTTTCATCGTCAAAGCAATTATAATTACTTGGGCATTTAGTTTCTGTCAGATGAATTACAAATAGATTGAAAATGTAATGGACTATAAGCTGAATAGTCTAGAAAATATGAAGAAAAGCAATAGGTCAATTTAGCAAAAAAAGTAGATTTTCTTTAGAATTTTTTTTAAAACGTGATTACCCAGTGGTAATCATGTTATAATGAAATACATAATTTGTTCTTTCTCTGCCCTATGGCCCATGTGATGCACGCCAGCAGGAACGTTCATGAATAGACGTGAAAACAGTTAACACTATAATCAAGGCTTCGGAAATCTTCATAGGCGATCTAAGCCGAGCTAAGCCGAGCTAAGACGAGCGTCTCAGCATGCTGATAAAGTGTTGGTCATGTTGAGTTCTTGCATGCATTTCTATTTGGCAAAGGAGCACAAAATAAACGTATTCTCTTTGCTCTTATTTAAAAAAGAAAATAAAAGTTTCTCTTCATTGTATTGTAGGCTACTGTATATACAAGCACTCTGCTATTTCCATAGCTATTTTGTCTTTTGTATTTTGATTTATTGATATTGATATAGCAGTCATAACAAGTTGCTGTAATTATTCTAATAGAATATTGTTTGCTTACAGTTGCTGGTGTTTGACTGTAAACTGTTTTAATGTAAACTACTTGAATGTGTTTGTAATAAAAAAGTAGGCATAATAACCGTTTAAAATAGTATACTGAATAGTGGTGTTCGATGTGGCGCGCCAATGTTTTCAGGGGCGCACCCACAATCTTTCTTCTGGCTATAGCTACAGCTTTAATGACCTCAGTTGCCTTTTTGACATGACTTAATGGGAAGCACAGACGTTCTTGCATGTCATTAAAATGTCTTAATAAAGCTTTCAACCTTATTTGTTTCATAGTCACACTGCATTAAAATGCAAGCTTTATACACACACGCGCATAACACAGCTGCATTAGGCTGACAGACAACACACACACGATTTGTTGGTTCCTGTGGAAATATGCGGTCGCGCAGTCACGCAGAGAGACAAACAGTCATTCAGACGAGGGAGGATGGAAACATGGATCCTGGCAGCCATAGAAGCTGAGCGTCCAGCCAACTCAAACAGCCAGGCAGTCAGGTAGCGCTGGCAACCAGGCCTGAAGGCATGCGGACAGTGGAGTATCCAGACAACCACTTGGTCTATGCTTCTAGACCAAAAAATAAAAGGTTACAAGTAATATATAAAATCTTGGTCTAGCTTTTAGACCAAGGGGCGAAAGAATGTCCAAACCATTCTAGACCAAGACCAACACCTGGGTGTCGCTATAGGCAGGGAACACCTATAGTAGCTCTGCCATATTATTGCTGAAAGCTCAATTCCTTTTTGCTGAGATTATAGCCTGGAGACGCTGTTTGCATTAGCGTTTTCACAGCCACCCTGCTGGCGGTCCAATCAGGGTGAGTTAGTGAGATGACATCCAGCGCGTTGCAAAATGGTGGTAGAGCTAGATGAGGCTATCAAAACAGTTGTGGCACTAGCAACACCAATCGTTTCAATAGCTAACCAGAGGTCTACGCCCAGTAGGAGGCAACGATGGAGCATGGCCAGACCTTATTCATGAACACACATAACTCAGGAAACGGTGTGTGTGTGACATTAGAAATAAAAGAGCCTCCATTTTGAAAGTGAACACACAATGTACACCATTTGTATATTTTTTGTATGAGCATGGGTATCTTGTTATACTTTCATATATACAGTATACATCTATAGTACCTGCAAGGTTTATATTGTGCATAGTAAGAATAGTGTTATTGGTTTATTGAGGCTGCCTCTGTTGTGAGACACTCCTATTACATACAGTATTTTATTAGTATGCTACTTGCATTGAGCTAGTCCTAAAAAAGAAAGCTTTAGGCATATTGAAAACACATTTTCTGTTTGGGTAGTTTTTTTTCCACAAGGGATAGAGTCGAGTGAAAATAGGTGCCTGTAAAGACACACCTGGGAATGCATGTGTTTGTGTGTGCTTACAATCGTGCTTCGAATTTTCCGGCAAAATGGCAGTGAAGCTTTTTTTAAAACTGGTTAATGGTGAAAGGATAATTCTGTTATATTAGACAGAGTATACACTAGATCTGGATATAACATAGACAAAAGGGAACTGTTTAAGATACCAGTAATAGTCTGTTTTATAAGATAGATCAATAGGCAAATTTATAATAGTTGTCTAACCAGAAAGGGCGGCATATGGTATTACTATAAGGTACAGTAACAAGGCCGATGTCTACTGGTGACCTTGTTTGATGGCCCGTCATGGAAGGCACTTTAATATCATCGCAAACATAAGGATAAATTTATGGAGGAGTTGAAAAATCTGCAGATTCAATGCATTTCTATGGATATGCTAGTGAAATAAAGCCGTGTTCTAAACCTTGGGGTGTGTCAGACGTTGCTAGAGGGCATCGCCCTGTTAAAAAGAACTACGTTCTAAACTGTGACGTCTGTTAACACGCGTTACACCATCAGTGGGAGTTGGCTTTATGATTAGATTCAGAGGAATTATGAAATTAACAAACTAATTAAGGTGTTGATAAAGAGGTTGAAATACAACTGTGTGGTAGAGTAGTGTTTGCAGCACAAAGCGATTTTGTAGATACAATTTTTCAATATTTCAAAGTCCTTATATTCTTTAATACATTTATTTGAATAATATGTACTGTAGGCTATATTTAGATATTTAAGAGCACATCATTTCTAAGATAACAACCAACAGATCTGTTTGTAGTTACAATGGAAGACTCAATATGTGAATACTGAAGCTTTTAATTATGGCTTTAAATATTTATAAACAGATTGATGGGTCATTAATTACAATTAAACCAAAATCTCCTTTTCTGTAGTACAGCACTCATACCAGAAATATGTTTATATTTCCAAATCAGGAATCCTTTAGTTGTGGTATCTCAGCTTCCTCTATTCTCCAGGGCTGATTAAATAGTTATTTATAAGCTTTTATAAAGTCCTCTGAGTAATACAGGTGCAGCATACTTTCTGTATTTCCATTCAGACTGCCTCTTTATTTTCACAGTTCATAGTCCTTGGGATGTTATATCTGCTTATTGCGTCGGAAATACTTTCTCTTTCAAAGCTCGGGGTGATTGTCATTTAATCGCACTGGGAAACGTCACTTTCACCGTGAGCCCCTTTGGAGCCGTTGTCACTTGTCCAAAGCCGCATTATGACAAAGTCTGAGCAGCCAGTCCGATGCACAGCGATAGAGTTAATATTGGCGTCAACGACAGTCACACTAATAAACTAATACACGTGTTTATTCTCCCATTTGTTTAATAACGTGGTCACCGTTTCCTACGGCCACATTGTATTGCCATAATAACTATTAAACAAAAACGTAATATACAATGTTTTGCATATAGATTTTAATAAAGTGCATGGAGAATGGAATTAAAATAGCTTCATATTGTGTGTATCGTGCATGGCTTGTTCCATTCTTTAGGGCACTTAAGGTAAAAACCAATACAGTCCAACTCTGGTAAGTTACTTATATTCCCTTTCATACCCATAAGATTCTGTTTGGTTGCTCTTGTCACGCATTCCTGAAGAATCCGATGCAAATAAAATGTCCACTGAAGTGTTTGTGCTTCTAGTAGCACGGTTGTAGTTCCTTTGTTATTCCAACAGAGGGCAGTGTTAAAGATGAACGCCTACTTCTCATCCACTACAATAGAGATCTCTTCAGGGACCTTCTCCTCAGAGTCGGAGGAGACGGACATCTTGTCCAGGTGCTCCATGTCGCTGAAGCGCTCGGCGACACACTGGGCTGTTAGCCGGGCCTCTGGGTCGTGGTCCCAGCACTCGTCAATGGTGCCACAGACTACTTGGATGCCCTGCAGGGGGAGCAGTGGAGTCCAGAGATACAATCAGCTCCTATTCTTTGATACTTTTAATTGACATTTTAAAAACAAGTTAAACCTTTTTGAGAAAATTAATAATTACATGGTGTGTGTGTGTGTGTGTGTGTGTGTGTGTGTGTGTGTGTCAGTTGTATGGGGATCTGCAGTGTATCCAACTGTGTTTTTCAGTGGCTATTTATGAAAACAGCAAAACAATGTATTTTTAATTCTAAAATAAAAAGCTCATTATATCAGCACAAACATTTTGAACCGAGAAGTGTCAATTTCTAGCAGTTAAAAAATGGAATATGCAATTTCTGTATTTATATACTATAAGTGCAGTTATAGTAATATATTGTACATCACATATTTTTATCATGTTCTATGCAACTCTAATGATCAATAATTATTAATAAAAGCATACTGTAGTACTGTATAAAGTATCTACAGTATTTGTAACAATCATTTTGCATTACTGCATTGTACATATTTAGTTTAGAGTAAAAAGTGTTAAAAAAAGCACACACTTTCGGGTAGGCCTTACATTACACACAACTACCGTACATTAAAACCTACAATATAAAATATATAACATGTTCCATGTATGATTCAGATTTATGTTCCATGTTATGTTTACCAGACCTTCTCCACCATTTACAGTGTGGAAGTCTGATGTGTATAATTATGCTGATGCTTACACAAAAGCGTCTGTAATTTGTCTGAGCCAAAATTAACTCTTGGGAGTCCTGCAATGGAGCACTTCTTACCAGGTGGTCAGTCCAGCTGTTGGGCATCTCAGGTCGACATTTGTCACGAAGAACACTGTCCTTCATACTCTCCACGCAAGGGTGTTCCCTCAGCTTTCCAAACGGGGGCTCATACTCTTTCACCTCTGTATGAAAAACACACACAGGCAGAAATACAGTTATTTACTTTCCTGGGTCATGGAATGTGGGTATAATACAATACAAAAGTTGTATAGGATACAACTTCTTTAAAACAAAATATTACAGAAATGTAATGATGATAAATACGCAAATAGGCAAACAAGATCTGTCGAAAGTCGAAAAAGAATGTCCAAACCATTTGCGAGGGTTGTTGCCAATTTGCCTAGATACATTTAATTTGGCATAACACATTCTATTCTATTCCACGCTAACCAAATAGCAAGCCAAAGTATACACATATACAGTACACATACAATAAACTTGTGTGCCTCCGCCCCTCAGGCCTGAGATAATTATATCACTCAACAAGCTAGCTTGTGACTTTAAATAGAATCCCAGTGGAACAAACATCAAAAACACAATAAAGGAGTGTGTGTTGCTGACGGCATGGCTGAGGGGTCTTGCTGAAGAGAAATAATCCCACCCTTGCATTCTCTTTCCTTTTAACCTGTAGCACCGATGGGACGAAGTGAAGTACCTCACCAAAAACCTGCTTTATGTAATGGCACCTAAAGTGCTTGTGGAAATATGACTTGTGTTTACTTGTGTTTCAAAGCATTGGCATGGAAGACGCAGTGTTCAAAACAGAATCGTTTCCCAGCACTATTTGTCTTTACATTTATTTAGTCTTTCCTCACGTGAACAACAAATCCAAGAGAATAACGGATTGACCGGGAGGGTGTCCGAGTGAGAACAATCCTAACGACGAACTTGAATTTCACTTCCGGCAAATTTGTCCTGACTATATAAAGGAGACATATTTCAAAACATGACCCAACACTGTTTCCTCAGAAAATATACAACGTTGTATGCCAACTGTTCTATGCTAACTGCTAGTAGCTACAGCATCTATTCAAAAGGTACGGTCCTTGATGGTGTTTATAGCGCTTCCAGGATCATCGCCACCCCAGCTAACTTTGCAGGGAGAGAAATTGCATGCGGATAAAAGGGAAGATCTAGAGCAGTGGTTTTCAAACTGTGGGACCCACAGGTGGGTCACTGAGAGGGAGTGAGTGGGTCGTGAAAATTGCAGGTGGCCAATGAATGAATGAATGAATGAAGAATATCAAAGGCTTCCGTGGTTTACTATCATGTTGTTCCACCTCCTTTAGCGCTCTGCTAAAAAAAAAATGGTGCGCGCACACACACACACGCACACAAACACACACACACACACACACACTTCACAGCTCTATGAGAGCTGTGAAGTAGTATGTAGTGCGAGACATTCAGTGCTGAGGTGTGGGTATTAAGGCATGCGCACAAACGTTTCTCTAAAACTGGTTTAAACCGCAAGGCAATTCCAGGCTCAAACTGAGAAGGGTGCTTTACTGATCAGCAATTATTAAATACTAGGACGTTGATCTGCACTTCAGTTCTAAGAAATGGCAGAAGTCTCCACTTAGGAGAGGCTCAATGAAAGCCACGTTCCAGAGTAGACTGGAATTGGAAGCAAATACGACATAATCTTCAATATTCACTGCACAGGCATAGAGACTTATTTTTACCCCAGAGGTAAATATGTTGCTTTAGTAATAAATCTTAAATTCAATTCCGCCCATGCATTGGACAATAGAAACACAGACCGATTATTTTTTTTTTTCTTTTCCTCTCTCGCTGGTTTGGATGCAGTGTAATAACAGCATTCCATCTCACAAACAGTTGCGAAACCATGTTTATACGTTCCTTCCCAAACAATGGGTCCCAAAATATATGCGAATCACACCACATGCGGCTGATTCACCCTGTAAACAAAAGTGGTGTTGTGCAAAATGGAAAGACTGTTAAACAGCCCTAAGTGGAAATAATGTATTTATAGGTAGAAAACATTCAAATTAAAAACTAGAAAATAACAGAAGGTTGCTGACAAGGCTGCACACGGGAAGCAATGTTTGCTACGCTTAGCAGAAGTCACATGCTACGTATATTGACAGGAAATGAGAATCTTGTGCTGTGGCTCTTACCACACTCATCTGACGATGAGAAAAATCCTCGCTAGCACATACGGCTTGTAGTCTTTTTTTATTCGGTATGGCTTGTCAGGAAAAACCTCGAGCACCACCTGGGGATTTTGCAGCCAGGAAATATTCAGTTCCAGGCTATTTTAGCTACGATAGCCGAGTAGCAAAACCACTGCTGAAAGCTCTTGGAGGATGTTTCATTTCTATCTTTGCAGTGACTGACTGCATGGTTGTTAAAGGCACTGACGTTTTACACATGTCTATATTCTCATTTGTGGAAAAGTACATTAAAGACAGTATGATAGGGTCTCTGATTCCATGTTTTCGTGATTTATCTATGCAATGTATATGACATTAGAAAACTATCAGGAAGCAATTATATTAGAATGATTCCAACTGCGTGCTTGTAAAGGGCTGATGGGAAATGCACTCGTTACTCTGGAATACGCCATCGCTTTAGTTAGTAAAACACCTTCCAGCCCCATTAAAGTCAGAGTCAGTCCTTTTAGCTTGCTAAATTCGAGCTCAAAGCAAACAATATTTCTCCGCAGCGTCTCGCCACACATCAAAACGCACCGTGAAGCAAGGCTTTGTTGTGAGTGGTGTTTGCCACTTTGTTTATGTTCCTACTCACGGAGCCAGGGATGTGTAGAAGGATCAGATACGTTTTTTCCAACATGCAGAGAGAACGGTAAGCCAGCGAAATGCGATGAGATGTTTGGTGGATTTTACTAAATGTGTATTAGCTTACAACTGGCTTGCAAAAGCTGACGTGGTAAAGCTGAAGTATGTAAGCAATGCATGAACACTGTGGGATTTAGCCATGCACTGAAAAATGAATAAGCAGCGCGATCACAGCGATAAAAATACGTGTCTGTGTTCTCCAAGCTCGTCTGCGACATCAGCACGGCAAACTCTCCTCCCCAGCCTCCCCTGGTGCTTGTGATTAAGAAGTGGTGACTCCGACACTTGTTTTGTGTTGCTCACACGTTGTTAATGTCATTTCCCACAGCTCAACAGATGACAAATACACGCACACACACACACACACAGAGGAAATACACATCTGCATCTTGTACATACACATCTGCATCGTACAAGCATAGTACACACACACACACACACACACACACACACACACACACAGAGGAAATACACATCTGCTGCTTGTACATACACATCTGCATCGTACAAGCATAGTACACACACACACACACACACACACACAGGAAATACACATCTGCATCTTGTACATACACATCTGCATCGTACAAGCATAGTACACACACACACACACACACACA
>JAODOY010045657.1:0-19436 GCA_025399855.1 Forbesichthys papilliferus | reverse complement strand
ACAACTACTATACCACTATGATTATTACTCCTATACCACTATGGATACTACTACTATATACCACTATGGATACTACTATATACCATACACCACTATGGATACTACTACTATATACCACTATGATTACTACTACTATATGGATACTACTATACACTCCAGAAGTTTTTCATATGTTTACTATTTATACATATACATTTAATTACTTACCAGTATATGTAATATGTATTTTTAAATGGTAAATCAAATATTTTTAGTATGTACATTTATATAATAATATTTTTACACTGTATATTTATTTTAAATATTTTTTTAAAGAATATGCAGTGGTCTCTTATTTATTTCCAATGCTGCATATAATATTTTAGAAATAAAAAAGGTATAAATATTTTAGTGTTCACCTTTTTATTTGTATTTTGTGAAATCACGTCAAATATAAACATGAAACCTAACTGTCATTTTCTTACTGGTTTCTTTTCGGCTTTTCTGAAGGCTATATTTCTGTCCACCAGTAGGTGTCAGTAGCGGTTCTGAAAGGCCATTGACTGGCCTATAATTAGTCCCGTGAGTTAGTAAAGTAAACAGCCCAGTTGCACTGAAGACCAGATGGTGATGGTGGAGGAAGCCTACTCATTAATACATAATATTGAGCCATTACATTTAGGAGAGTTATATATCAGAGAATCACTTCACTGTTATTCCAAAACAGTGTCACGAATATATTGACATTGAAATAATGCCCAGTATAATGTTCAGTCTGACTTTGCCATGAGAACCAGTCTGGAGAGGCTTCAAATCATGGGTCTGTGACCAAGTAACAATTGAACAACCTTCAGTGTCGTACTAATAGCTACGGTTGTTATTTAGCTGCGACAGCGAAAGCTACTAGAAAACAACAATGACAGATGGTTCATCCTATCAACTGCAAATTATTTTTTTGAAAGTTAAAACAGTTTTAATGGACTGTTTCCCAGATGGACATGTGTCTATAAACCCATGTGGCATGTCAGGTTACTATATTGTATATTTACATACAGTTTTTAATACTATAGTACAGAGCACTTTTAATCTTTGATGACAAAGGAAACAGAGCTGCTTACTATATCGCAATATTGCCAAACTAATTGCAACAGAACTCGTGCAGCCCTAGTGTACGTGTGTGTGTGTGCACGTGTTTGTACATGTGTACGAATGTGTGTGTACGTGTGTAAGTGCACGTATGTGTACGAACGTATGGAGATGCGTGTGTGTGTGTGTACACAGGTGTGTGAATGTGTGCACATATGAGTGTGTGTGTAAACAGGTGCGTGTGTGTGTGTATGAACCTGTGTGTGTGTGTGAGTGTGTGTGTACACAGGTGTGTGTGTGTGTGTATGAACCTGTGTGTGTGTGTGTGTGTGTGTGTGTGTGTGTACACAGGTGTGTGTGTGTGTGTATGAGCCTGTGTGTGTGTGTGTGTGTACACAGGTGTGTGTGTGTGTGTGTATGAACCTGTGTGTGTGTGTGTGTGTGTGTGTACACAGGTTTGTGTGTGTGTGTATGAACGTGTGTGTGTGAGTGTGTGTGTGTGTACACAGGTGTGTGTGTGTGTGTGTGTATGAACGTGTGTGTGTGTGTGGGTGTGTGTGTACACAGGTGTGTGTGTGTGTGTGTGTGCACCTGGTAGGCTCTGATCAGCGACTGCACGGCTAGGTGGTCCTCCACCAGCTTCTCCATGTTGGGTCGGGACCCCACCATGGAGGAGGCCTGGGGGAGGGACATGGACGGAGACACGCCCAGCGGGCTCTGATAGGCCGAGCCGGGGGGAGCGCCGGCGTTGGCGTTACGGAAGAATACGTCCCACGACTGGAGAGAGAGGGGGCGAGAGAGAGAGAGAGAGAGAGAGGTTAGCTTATGACCACGTTAGTGGGGGATGGGGGGGCCTGCCTGGTGACTCATGTTCTCTCATAGCAGGCAGCTGAGTCACACACACACACACACGTGTAATAAAATGGCTGCTAATCCAACCAATCTAACTTGTAACCAATCAACGTGGCTGATCCATTTAAATCAATGTGCCAGGCCACACCATCAGTTAGGGCTGTCGTGATAACCACAATGTTGCAATGCCGCAGTGTTGCCAACCCACCCGCATGTTTAAATGTTCTTTTTTCCATGAGGAGCCCATCGAATGTTCATCTGGGGAATGTGTGCTACTGAATGCACATCCCCCAGCCCTGTTGCAGCCTTTGGGAATGTATGCATTTACCACACTGACATTTTACTAGTTTTGTCATACTGCGTTCTGATTGGGCAACATGCAGCGCACCGTGGATGTATTGGCAGCGCACACACGGAGTCGTTGTTTTGGGACATGTCTATTCCTTGTGGGAAAGAAATCGGAATAGTTGGACCCTAATGTTAAACCGAAATCAGCCCAACAACTTGTGCCATCACTTAATTCTGTCCACAGCTATGCGAAACCAAGGTATGTAGCTTGGCATAGGCTTTTCTTCTTGTGCTATTTAATATGCTTTTAATTAATTAGTCAGTTTTTTCAGCTGACATTTTGATTAAACATTTGCCGAACGTGATTGCATACCTACAGTCAGAACACCGGTGCACTAAACTGGTATGCCGTTGCACATCGTCTCATTACAGACTGAGATCACTGCCTATAAATTGTGTTAACCACACTATTTCAGACCATCTCAGTCACACACTTAACCACTCAAAACAAAAACATGGCGATAATACCACATACTGAAACAATCCAAATCACTGCATGGAAAATGATTTAGCCACAACAGCCTTAGTATCAGCAGCAGGTTTCTAAATGCATCCAAGTCCTAAAGTAGAGTGGCTGTCATTTACTTTGCAATTTAGGGTAATTTAAAACTGAATTAAACAGAATTGGATCGGTACTCGTATTGGCCAATACCCAAAGTGCCGGTATCTGTATCGAGACTGAATAAACTGGATTGTGCCATCCCTACTTCTAACATCTAAATGTTCCAAATGTACAAAATCAGCAGGGGATCAAATCATTATTTGATGTGTTCTACAGCCTTACAGACCTGGGATGTGATGATATCTGGCATATTCACCACTCATGAAGAAACTATTTGTGCAATATAATACCACATCCAGGAAAATTTTTGATGAAAAGCAACTAAAATGTAAACATGCAGCAAATAAAATTCTCAGATATTCCATGATGCAACCCAAGGAATTATAAAATTCCCGGGCTTTGACACCATGTCTGGAATAATAGATATATTCCCGAGATATATTCCATGACATCCCAGGAACTCTGTGACCAGAGGGAACCATAAGTGGTGTCCATGATGTAACAGGGCACACGTGGTCACGGTAAAGAGAGAGAAAGCCACGTCGGTCGCACTGATAATCCCCATGACAACAATGTGCTGCGGCTAGGAGAGGGTGGTCCCAACCAGCACACGCCCAGACCTGAGAGTGCCTTGCTCAGGGGCAGCGGGGCGTGGCGTTACCTTGTGGACGCTCTTGGGGTCCTCCAGCCAAGCCAGGTACATCTCCTCTACGTAGTTGGAGCTCGTTCCGTTTAGGAAGGGCTCCGCGGCAACCGGTGCCGTGTAGCACCGGATTGGCCGAAAAGTCCTAGCCCCGCCCGGGGCGATGGCTGTGACTGGCCGCTGCTGGCCGACAGTCTGGGCCGCCTGCGAGGCGGCGAGCGGCCGCAGCCTCGCGGCACAAGTCCTTAAGCGGTGCATCACGCCACACACACAGTGTCTGCTCCTCCTCTAGACTTCTCTGGGCTTGGGGCCAGGGCAGGGCTCCACCGGGGGCTGGGTCCTCTGGCTGGCTGTACGTCTGTCTGCCTGGCTGGCTGGAAGTCTGTCTGCCTGGATGTCTGTCTTTTCCGTCCGTCTCTTCGTCTGCAACAGAGGTAAAGAGAGGCTCATGTTAGCATCTGCAAAACACACACACACACATACGTAGGGTCAAACATCTTGCTACAGGATGCTTACAGGAACGCCCAGCATGTTGAGGATTGAACCACTCCTGACCCCCCCCTTGACTAAAAAGAGCCTGACCCCTGATCTTTGACTCCCCGACTAGAACAGCCTGACCCCCAAAATAGAACAGCAACCGCCAATAAGGTCAGGGTGTTACAGTCTGAGTTTTGATGCAAGCATAATCTTAAATGATTTATTTGACAAACAGGGTCCACGTTTCTACAGCCAGGAAACAAAGACAGCTAGCAGCCCCTGGTGGTGAACAAGTGAAATACAACGCTGGTTGTCTAGGCCTGAATTCAAGTCCAGATCAGTGACTGAACCAGTGCCAATGAACATGTGTGCCAGTCAGCAAGAGAGAGACCATTTGGTGGCAATAGACACCAATTTTGGGAGGTGCCCTTGCATGAATAAGGACTTCTGTGTCTAATCTTACTGTATATTGAAAAATGTATTTGTGTATGTATTTAATATTTGACTGTATGTGAATGTTTTGTCAAAGGCACAGATTACCACTGGATAACTGGTGGTTACATCAACTGAATCAGTCAGCGGCAAAGTACGTACGTAGGTAAAGTTTATTTATAGAGCACCGTACAAAATACAAGTACATTATGTAAAAGTAAAAGCTAAGTAAAAGTCCTTGTAATGTTGCCATAGCAACTTTACCTTAACAGGAGTACAGCTACGTTGCTTTGTTAGTTTTACAGTGTTGTTTTAAAAGGATGACGTCCACAAGGTTGTGGACGTCACCCATCACCTTGCCTGCAGCTAGCTTACCTTTCAACAGTTAGATATCATATACCTACATAGACCTCAGCAGCACATCTGCAATCTATGTCACAACAAAAGCTCTATTTATTTGCACATAAATTAACGTGAGCACTGGCGTAATGTAACCCAAAGTAAACAGTAAGAAGAATGCCACTTGTCTTATTCAGAGCTGGAAGGTGCAGCTGATGCAAGCAGTGGCAGGTCTGTCTGACATCCCAATACAGGAGCCAACAGACATCTTAGGACCTGTGGAGTGACGTGCAGGCTCACACAGTAAGTACTAGTGGTGTAGCGGCACGTGCATTCGAATTGAACCGTTTGGACACAGACGTTGCGGTTCGGTGCATGCATGTTGAACAGTATGGTGCGAAGCTAGCATAATGCAGAACCAAAATTCAGAAGCCCCAGTTTCACACGGAGCCTTTAAGCTATAGACCTTGGCTCAAATCTGACCCGTCTGTCATGCTTTCAAAACAGCTGTGTGGATCAGAAAATAATTGTTTGCGTTGTAGTTTATTCTCCGCATTCGGACTGACATGCCCGCGAACTACGAGCAGATTACAAACAGATATTACCTGTCCCGCACTAATTCATGTTAAGTAACTAGCTCATAATAAGTGTTGCACTGGCTGAAACGTGTGGGGGTGAGAGGGCACAACTGCATTGTGCAGTTTAAACATAATTTACATTCACGGCATTTGGCAGACACTTTTATCCAAAGCGACTTACATGTAGTACATTTGTCAGTAGTTGGACAGGTCGTATACCAGCAATTATAAGCAAACAATATTCTAAAAAAAACAAATGCAGCATAATGTCATTATACCTATTACCACAGTCAAACAAGGTGCAACAGGTAATGGTCTAGCTAATAAAGTGCAATAGGTAATGGCCTAGCTAGTAAAGTGCAATAGGTAATGGCCTAGCTAGTAAAGTGCAACAGGTAATGGCCTGGCTAGTAAAGTGCAACAGGTAATGGCCTGGCTAGTAAAGTGCAATAGGTAATGGCCTAGCTAGTAAAGTGCAACAGGTAATGGCCTGGCTAGTAAAGTGCAATAGGTAATGGCCTGGCTAATAAAGTGCAATAGGTAATGGCCTAGCTAGTAAAGTGCAACAGGTAATGGCCTAGCTAGTAAAGTGCAACAGGTAATGGCCTTTTTTTTAAATTAATAAATAGTGAGATAAGAGCATGAGAAGTAAGTGCAGGACTTCATTAGGAGTGCTAAGAAGTGGCGAGGTCGCTTGTCAACGTACCAAGGTGTATGGTGAAGAGATGTGCCGAGGTGGTAAAACGAAGTTCTCTTTTTGGAGCCTGGAACCGGACCATAGATTGGAGATAGCTTGGGGCTGTTCTATGGCGACCCAGCCGTAGAACATTAGACATGATTTAGGTTATGTAGAAACATTAAATATATGACAAGAAGTCATGTGAGCAACAAAGTTATGAATACAACAGAACAATCAATGAAATGATTGTGAAAGGGAGCGTGGCTGGTTTAATTAATAAAATGTATAGTACATTTCTGCTTCTACAGTATACTGTGTTCTTCCACTGTGCACTTCTGTAAAAAAAAATGTTTTAATATAAATAAATCAAAGCTTGAGTTTATATAGACTATAAGCTTATAGGGTATTTGTGTAAAAACACCATTGTACCGAACCGTGTCTTTAGTGCACCATTACACACCTACAAGTACCCACAAATAAAAAGAATACAAACTTCTACCAAATCTTAAAGCAATGCCTAAACTCCTTGAGCAAGGAAAAACTACCCACTACTAAGACACCAGATGATGAGAGCTTCCTGTATTTGCAATGCCTCCACAGGAACAAGACGCAAGCTCAGCTGGTCTGTGAGCCCAACCACATACAGCAGGGCTGACTAAACACTAGTTATTATCCAGTAGCACACCCTATATGAACACCCCCTCCACACACACACACACACCTTAAGTAGCCCGTGCTTAGTGCCAAAGTGCCAAGACACCAAGATAAGATAAAGTTACCTGTACATGAGCAGGAAAACACACAAGGTGAAATCATACACATACTACTGTGTTGACCCCTCCACCGCGCCCCTACCACAACCAGAGGTGTCAGGCACCCCCAATAGCATTATGCGCCCCACGACCACTGTAAGGCCCCCGACCCACTGTTTGAGAACCGTTGCCCTGCATTGCATGCGATAAACCACATACACACACGGCTGGGTTCCAGCTTCCCACATGTCCAGCTGGTCTCGTGTTTTGACCTTGTTGGATCTCACTGCGCTCCGCCGCGACCTGCCCTACATCGACTACGCCGCGACCTCATTGGCTGGCCATGAGAAATCCCGCCCAGAAATAGGACTGCTGAGCATCGCTATTGGCCCCAGAGGGTGTCGATCACTTTGCCCTTTCCCCGAGTCATGGGTTCCCCGTAATTATTTCTCGACTGTCAAAACAACTGGATTACACAACAAACACATAAAACTAAACTTTATGGTTAAACAACTGACATAATAAACTGCTGTTTTTTATGCATTAGCCTATTCTGTTCGTCCTACCAGTACTGTTATGTAATTAATTAGCCTGCCAATGTACGGTAGCCTCTCCCCTTCACTTTCCACTAGCTGTTGTTAGCAATAGCTAGTGGCTAATTGCTAACTAGCTGTTGAGGAGGAACCCAGAGGTCCCCACAAGCTGACGTCAACATTACACAACACCAGAACAAGTACAGAAGATCACCGAAAGGTTTCATAGCGTATCGCCCGGCCACACCGACGCCCCGTAGCTCTCACACGCCCCGCTCACGACGGTACACATTCCTCAACACATTGACCTACCGCCAGTATTCACACACACACACACACACACACACACACACACACACACACACACACACACACAAACAAACACACACACACAAACAAACACACACACAGCCCCGTGTATCCACTCTCTCTCTCTCTCAGCACACTCTCACCGGCCCGGTGACCAGCTGGCAGGCGTGTAAAGCACCGCAGTTCTGTCGGAGTGCGTAGCGGCTCCCCGGTCGGACGGTCTCTCCGGCGCCCTCTGCTTCTCCCGGTGAAATGACACCCGGCTCTCGGGGTGGTCCAGAGCGGCCTGCACGCAAATGAAAAGCCAACTGACGTCTGACGTCAAGACGTCACGTCTTAGTTTTTTCTTTACACTGCGGCGAGGCGTTCGGTGCGTTCAGTGGCCTGAACGTTCTGAACGTTCAATTCACTTTTTTACTGAACGACCCTTTCCTCGAAAATGTTCAAAAACTACTTTCGTGGCGAGTGATGCTTGTGACGTGTAGCCGCATATTGTCCAGGGTGTTTTATAAGTATTTGTGAATAAGTCATAATCACTATTCAGTATAATTACCAAATGTCGCTTTTATTACATCTTAACATCTTAAATATATGGCATCTCATTCTGATATGAAATGCATGAAACTCTGAAATCGAATATGTTGACAGCCATTACGCTCTTCAGTTGGCACGGGGCGCTTTGGACCGACGTTTGGTTCTAGAGCCACGCTGGTTCCACCATCATCTTCTGCATATGCACATCTACTGCTGAAACACAAACTATATCTTTGTTGTTGTTAGCGATGTGAGCGTTGTTCAACCCGCAGCATATATGGACGGCTGAACTCCTCCCTGTTTTGTAAGATGCTGTTCAGTCCACTGCCGTTCACATTCATTGATCTTGTAGCAAACATTCCACCATCCTGAACGCAGAGGTTGTTTATATAGTTGTATGGGCAAGACTGATGAACTTGTTCAACTGCTAATAAACGACTTGGAATGGAAAGCTATTAGATTTCAGATTTAGAAGGACAACATACAAAAAGCACCTACTTACATTATATTATATTATTATAGTATATTATATAAGCATACTGTACAGGTAATTTATCACACCATTCATTTCACATATCTGTGCTAAGATTTGTAGTAGCATAACACTAGACACTGGGACCCTAACACAGTGGGCTTTAACACAGTGAGACCCTACACAGAGACCCTAACACAGTGAGACCCTAACACAGTGAAACCCTAACAGACATATTACTACAAAATGAAAGCCAATACATCATAATCATTCTTTACTGAAAGACAGTAGTTTATGGTATAGATTCATTTACACACATTCCCAAAACATTACATGTGAAATATTACACACCAAAATGATATATAAATATAGCCCATAGCTTGTACATGATTTTCATTAAACAAACACACATAATGTCATATTATATTGTGTGACATTGTATATTTAGTCAGTTTTAACCAAGCAGATGCAAAAAGGCCTTGCCATCTTTCTGGACCAATCACAATCTGAGCTGTTCAGGATGTCTGCAGCTGTTGTGTAGAAACGTCTTGAACCTGAATGGTTACATCTGAAATGGAGCACGGATTTGACTGATACAAGCTGATCTGTACATCTCTATGGCAACACGCACAACCTGGAGCCAACACCACATGATGAAGGCCACATCTTGTCACTTGAACAGTGATCAACGGCGGAACATGGCCTACATGTTCAGTACGGTGCAGCGTGTGATTCAATGCCAGGATAGGTAACGGCAGGAGTTTTGGACCGGGTCATTGTTATGGTCATGAACAAAGTGATTGCTTGTGGTCTGCCACACACTAAACACATTGAACCAATAGGTTCGGTTCTAACAGCTCACTAGGCGTTGCAACTGTCTTGACTTGTTAGCATTAGTACTGAGAAGAAGCATTCCTCATTAGCTGACATATGTACTGCTGTGACATCATATTAATTCACTCAAATTAATCTACTGATAGAAAAATGTGATTATTTTGTAAATAAAATCATACAAGCATAAGTCCACTTCATGGCTAAGTCTCTCCAATTATGGGAATGCACACATGCCTGCTATACCATAATACAGAATGGTGCATACAGTGCATGGTTTCACGGTGCATACGGAGCCCTGCGGACAAACACACAGAAGCAGACAGCAGATATTGCACCATACATTTCATCATACAATAACAAGTTTAACATTCATCCTGTTAAACAATATGGGGGTCATATCTTAAAATACACATTAAACAAAGTACCATGTCAAATTCCTGCATAGATAAGTGTATGAAATATGATAAGGCCTGTCTTAATTTTCATGTTTGATTATGTTGACTCAGTCAACATAATCAAACAAACAGTATTGATCAACTTTAAGCATTACCACGGATTGAAATGTTAAGCAAATAACGCCTTTTCTAAAAACATTTTTTAATTACATTTCCGAATCATATTAAATCCAACGGTGTCATAAAGCATCTTAAACACTCTTATACCGCCAACGTCTCAAAAAGGTAAAATGTTCTCTAGAACAGAGATAACATGTCTCTCAGCATCTCACCTGTTGCTGCCTAGCATACATTCCTGTCCTCTATGGGACAATCACACCTATCGCTTAATGAGGTCCATTACTTACAGGACATTTTTACTTACAAAAGAATCTGATTATTCCACCTTTGCAAAGTGTGAAGCTTTAGTCACAATATTAGCTTATTGCAAATGAGAAGCTAGTGGTCAGAAAAACTACATTAACCACGCTGCTGTGCGGCCATGGCATTCAGTGTCCAACTTTCTCAGATAGCTTCTCAGCGACATGCTGACTGTCACTATTAAGGCTTCATGACACAAAACATGCCAATATGTTACTTTATAAAATGTTATCATATACATGTAGACAGGTGGACACAGCCCTTATGTGGGCGGTTAACGCCACTGGGTTATGCTAGGCACCAA
This sequence comes from Forbesichthys papilliferus, assembly GCA_025399855.1. Taxonomy (NCBI): domain Eukaryota; kingdom Metazoa; phylum Chordata; class Actinopteri; order Percopsiformes; family Amblyopsidae; genus Forbesichthys; species Forbesichthys papilliferus. The sequence continues at coordinate 8,908 of JAODOY010045657.1, read as the reverse complement.
CAAGCGTTACAATGCTGGGGAGCATGATCCAGACGACGACAACACTTAAGCCCCCTATTGGGACAATGCTGTTACTGCAGGTCGAGCTGTTCTGTCCTCTACAGACCCATCCAGCATGGCGTTTGCAGATTATTGGTTAGTATAGCTAGCCAGTTACAGCTTTACAGGCAATACATGTGTTTAGATATTTTGGTTTATCAATTAATTTAAACTAGTTAGGCTAGGCTCCGCCCCTCCAAACTCAAGCAGCTAAAATAATTGTTCTAGTTGATTTTAGATTTTTCTAGTCCAATCGGACAAGAATCATCTCTGCTCTAAAGCATTTGGACCCAACTGACTGACTGGAGTTCAGAACAAAAGCCGTACCTACGCCCAGCAGACCCTGGCCTCTGCTGATATTGCATATGAAGGTTTTTACCATTGTGGTGAAGCACCTGGCAGGCTAGGCAGTGCAACCAAGCGCACCCAAGCGGTTAATTCCTATGGAGGCTACAGGTGCTCCGAGCAGAGAGTGCATTACATTCCAATGACAGTGCTGAGCAGAAGGGAAGTGCAATTAGTCGGCAGCAGTGGTCCTGAATGCGGAGCCCCAACAACATAACGAGGGAGGGGGAAGGGTCAAGAGGGGGGCGTTGCTGGGGCTCAGTGGGCGGGGCCAGTGTTTTGAGTGTCCGGCCCTCGCCCCCTCCCATTGGTTAGATGGGCGGAGGAGGGGCGGGTCTTGGAGGCACCAGAGGCTGAGCTGCAGCAGGTTTCCTGGAGGAAGGGGGGGGCAGACAGATGTGGTTAGTTAGTTGTGTATTGTTGTCATGTTGTGTTATGACATCATGGCACTAGTGTTGTCATGTGTTATGACATCATGGCTCTAGTGTCATGTGTTATGACATCATGGCTCTAGTGTTGTCATGTGTTATGACATCATGGCTCTAGTGTCATGTGTTATGACATCATGGCTCTAGTGTTGTCATGTCATGTTGTGTCTTACTTGGGCGGAGGGGGCGGTCTCATGGCATAGACTGGAGGTAGAGCTGCCCTGTTGGTCTCCAGCACCTAACACACACACATACGTACACACCACTTAGTACCATTACTAGCAGTATAGCACAGGTAACATTGTACTATTAGTATAGTAGAGCAGTATTTACCTTCTCTGCTGGTAGTAACTGAACATGGTGCTAGACATGGAGAGACAGACTATGTTAGTATTCACACACACACACACACACACACACACACACACTACACATTGTGCTTCTGCTAGGACCACCAGTTAGCCAGCAGCCAACTAGCCCACTAACTAGTCCACAGGTGCATGGTCAGAATTGTTAGCATGGCTAGCATGGTCAAAAACGTTAGCATGGCTAGCATGGTCAGAAATGTTAGCATGGCTAGCATGGTCAAAAACGTTAGCAAGGCTAGCATGGTCAAAAACCTTAGCATGGCTAGCATGGTTAGAAACCTTAGCATGGCTAGCATGGTTAGAAACCTTAGCATGGCTAGTTATGTAAACAAAAAAAAAAGCCAATTTGTATGTACATTAATAATACCAATTAGCAAGGGGTGGATAAATAAGGGTCGTGCCTCTCTGGCAATCAAGTCAAACAGAATTTCCACTCTACACTGACTATGCCCTGCTCAAGGACACTTGGAAGCTCTGGAACTAAACCCAGGGCGGCCTGCTGCCTGCAGACATGTCAACAGATCAGCTTCCTAGGTATTATTAGATGACATTCAACCAATTCCCTGTCTCCATGGAGATCAGAGCCCTGTTCTGTCTCCATGGAGATCAGAGCTCTGTTTCCAGAACTTACCGGATCTCTGACAACTCTGTTGTTGAGGTTGCTGTGGGCAACAGAGGGGGGCTGGGCTCTGGGGTGAGGTCCTCTGCCGGGATTGGCTGGTGCTCCGCTGTCGGCCCTGGCAACAGGAAAGATAGTTATCGAACAGGAAGTGTAGCAAGGCGGCAGGACAGGGTTTGGAGGGTTGCTAGGATACAGGATTTGCAGACATAAATAGTTTGAGCAAATAACCATGGATGGTATTGTATGACTGTAGAGCTTACATCATCATATCAAATGTATTATAGTATTTGTACATGTACCTTGGTACATGTACACCTCTGTCCACCATGGAACTCACTACCATGACTGTCTTTCCCCCTCTCTGGATACCCTCGCTCCCCTCAGGCCCCGCTCTGTTTCTTTTACCCACACTGCCCCCTGGTGCACCCCTGAGCTACGGCAGCTGAAGGCTGCTGGATGATGCTTGAGCGTCTGTACAAGAGGACTGGAGAAGAAGGTCCCTCACAAGCGTACCTGGATCACCTATAAAAATACAAAACTGCCCCTTCAACAGCCAGATCTACTCTGACATAATTAACTCTAATAAAATAAAAAGTTATTTTTTCAACAATAAAACATTTACTCTTACAACACTTACTACACGGTCCCCACGCCTGAATTATGCAGTTAAATAACTTCTTCAATGAAAAAAGACAAGATTCACCTCCATCTACAATCATTGAACACATCATTGGGCTCAACCTCCTGCCTCTCTGACTTCATCCAGCCACTGAAAAGTCCATTACTGAAATCATCATGAACTCCAAATCCTCTAACCTGCCAACTTGATCCCATGCCCACTAGCCTCATCCAAACATGTCTTCCCTCCATCTCTCACCTGCTCACTGACACTATTAACTCCTCTTTCGCCACCGGTTTGTACCCCCCACCCTGAAAATTGCAGCTGTGACACCCACACTATACCCAAACCTCTAAATTCTAAGTCTGATTTGAAATTTGCCCTCAAACAATGCACACAAGTTGTCAACTTAAGGGATTCACTCAAATTCAAAACACTGCTACCAAAATTACCCTTTCAGCAAATTAATAACACGGTTACTGTGAGCTAATTCAATATGTAAAATAGATCTGGTGACATTCCAACTCTTCTTACTCAGGATGACATTTCAAAGGTTAGGTTTTTAACCAAAACAGCATACAGTAGTACTCCCTTACAGTAACCACTAATGTGTGATGTATTTACTGTATTACAGTAAATACATCACACCGGACCGTTGTTTAAATGAGGTTTGGTGAGAGTTGTTTAAATTGTGTGTGAAGATTCGCTTCAATGAAGCAATGTAAATACTGTAGCAGCAGTTATTATTATGACACTCCCAGCCCCCCTGTCCTCCCAGTGGACTCACTGGTACTGGGAGCGTTTCCTGGGTCCCAGGCCCAGGAGGCGGACCAGGTACGCCCTGCGCAGGAAGGCGATGCCCCCCAGGGCCAGCAGGGGGAGCACCAGCAGGAAGAGCACCAGCAGCCCGTCCCTTAGCGACGTGTCCCGATCTGCGTGACAGCACACGTTAAACACGCCTCCCTCAGCGCCCGGCCAATCAGGGCAGCCGCAGGGCAGGGCCACCTACCGTTCCACGTGGGGCCGCTGTCATGGCTGCCGCCACGGCCCGTGATGTCACAGAGGGGCGGGGCCCAGCCGGCATCACAGTGGCAGTGCTTCAGGCTGTTGCACACCTGCACACGCACGCACACACACACAAAAGGAGCAGGTTAAGGGGGTGTTTGCTTGTGACATGAGGGCTGTACACCTGTTTGAGTCATGTGACTAAGGCTACAGGGCTGCAGGAATAAACGACACACACGTGTGTGTGTGTGTGTGTGTGTGTGTGTGTGTCTCACCCCGTGCCCGTGACACCTGGTCTGGGGGTCACAGTCGTACTGCAGCAGCTCCACGCTGCGGCACTCGTAGTTCACACACACCTGGCCACCACCGAAGAAGAAGCACACACACACACACACACACACATCAGGACCGACCCAAGACAGACAACCCCCCCCCCCTTTCGCTCCCCCCTTACCTTGTCCTCCGCACACTTGGTTCCCTCGGCGACCATGCCCGGGTCGGGCACGTCAGAGCCCAGCATGAAGTCGACCCCGTAGCAGGTGGCGCCCCCGATGGGCGTGGTGATGACGGAGGGGGCGATGCCAAACACCGTGCCGTCCTGCACGTTGGTGCACTGCAGCTTGCCGCAGCGCGCGTTCCTGCAGGGGCAGCACAGGCCTCTAGGGGCGCTGCTGGGGCCTGTGTGTTTTGCGTGTGTGTGTTGCGTGTGCGTGTTGCGTGTGTGTGTTGCGTGTGCGTGTTGCGTGTGCGTGTTGCGTGTGCGTGTGCGTGTGTGTGCATACCTGCTCTCACACTTCCTGTATCCGTAGTTCTGGTAACCACAGTTACCGAAGCGATCCCCTTTACTGTTGACGTCCTTAAAACAAATGTCAGGTGCAGCCTTCGCCTCTGACAGGAGAGATGTCATTACTATACATGGCCACCAGAGGGAGCACAGAGGGACAAGTGTGTGTGTGTGTGTGTGTGCGTGTGTGCGTGTGTGCGCGTGTGCGTGTGTGTGTGTGGGGGGGGATGTACTTGATCCAAAGATGGCCTGACACTGTCCATCGTAGTGTTGACACTTCCCATTGTAACAGTAGGCCTGCTGACCACGACATGGGTGGCCGTTCTGAGGACCATGCACGCACACACACACACACACGTTAGCATCCTACATGATAGTATCAACATGATAGTGTCTCCATGAGAGCGTCTACATGAGAGCGTCCTACCTGGATGTAGACGTCTGCCTGACACAGGGCTGAGGTTCCGTTACAGTACTCTGGCAGGTCACATTCATCTGTACTGGACCTGCACACTGTCCCACCTGCTAGGAACTACACACGCACACGCACACACACACACGCGTTACACTTAGTGTCACATGACCAGTAAAGTTATGTCACATGACACAAACCTGGCATTTGTGACAGCAGACTCCGTAGGCACACTGGGAACCTGACTTCAGTTTGCACGTTTGAAACTCACAGCAGGGGTCCTGCTTACACTCCTGCGCACGCACACACACACGCACACACACACGGTATGTAAAGATGAACTAATTCAACTACTGTATGTTCAACAACAGCACCTCTCTCTCTCTCTCTACCTTCTCTGACCCACAGTCACAGTCCTCCCCTGCATCCACCAGCTTGTTTCCACAGTAGGGGGCGCTGTAGGCCTCGTCAGGCGTTGGAACATTGAGCAGGCAGCTTCCTCCTGTCGCCAAGATCATCTTCTCAAAGTCATCTGAACTACAAGTACTGAAGTTCCTGGAGCCACTGAAGGGGGAAGGAAAGATTCAAAATAGGAGGTAGCTATAACCCACTGTGTGAGAACATGTGTGATGTGTGATGCTACAGTGAGATGCTAGCTATGCTGCGTGCGATGCTAGCTATGCTACAGTGAGATGCTTGCTATGCTACAGTGAGATGCTAGCTATGCTGCGAGTGATGCTAGCTATGCTGCGTGTGATGCTAGCCATGCTACAGTGAGATGCTAGCTATGCTGCGTGTGATGCTAGCTATGCTACAGTGATATGCTAGCTATGCTAGATGCGATGCTAGCTATGCTGCGTAAGATGCTTGCTATGCTACAGTGATATGCTAGCTATGCTGCGTGAGATGCTAGCTATGCTATGTGCAATGCTAGCTATGCTACAGTGATATGCTAGCTATGCTGCGTGAGATGCTAGCTATGCTACAGTGTGATGCTAGCTATGCTGCGTGCGATGGTAAGGACAGCAGCGTACCTGGCTCCAGAGTTCATGATGCAGGCGGCCGCAGGGCAGGAGCAGCCCCGCTGGTCGTCGTGGTTCATGCCCAGGTTGTGGCCCAGCTCATGGGCCACAATGGAGGAGAAGGCAGGCAGGCTGGAGCTAGTGTACTGGGGGGGAGATGGGGGAGATGCGGGGAGACATGGGGGGAGATATGGGGGGGAGATATGGGGGGGAGACATGGGGGGAGATATGGGGGGGAGATATGGGGGGGAGATATGGGGGGGAAAGGGGTCAGCACATGAGTGTGTGGCAACGCTGCTCTGCTGAGCCAATAGGGAGAGAGCAGGGCGTGGCCTACCGCATTAATCCCGCCCCCGTGGCTCCGGGAACACACAGTGGAGACAAACGCCATCCCAGCTGTGCCACCAAAACTCTTCTTCCTGCTCACACACACACACACTAGGGTTAGGGTCAGGGTTCACCGAGCTGCTCTATAATGTGTGTGTGTACATACTGTGTCTGTAGGCGCAACGTAAATATCGAAACATCAAAGGTTTCTGTCCATGTGGACATGTATGTGTGTAATGTGTGTGTGCACATAATGTGTGTGTGTATGTATGTATATAAATGCATGTATGTATATAAATGTGTGCGTGTGTGTATATAATGTGTGTGTGTGTGCGTGCACTCACAGGATGAGCTGGGCTGAGTCGTGCCGATGACGAGGCACCAGCTCCTTCTCTCTCCACTGGGTGAAGCGGCCCAGGACCTCCCCAGCAGAGCCCTCGGTGGACACCTGGTTCTGCTGGGACCAGATCTCCAGGCCCACTAGCACCACCCGGATGTTCAGGACCACGAACATCTGGAGGGAGGCCGAGGTTAGCTGTGTGTCTGCATGTGTGTGTGTGTGTGTGAGGTAGGGATGTCACCAGAACCAATACGTCGGTACCAAGTCGATGCCAAAAGTCTGAAAACATGATGGTACTTTTGTAGGTAACCGTGGGTGCGTAGATCCAACCTGGAGGCAAATGCAGCGCCGCCCTTTCCTCGTCAAAAACATAAACAGGGAGTAACTCATTCACACAAACCAGTAGACTATGCCAACTCTACCAGCTGAGTAGGAATGAAAGTTGCCACAATCCCCCCCACCCCCCTCTCCACTGCTGAAAAGATCCGACCTAGAGGAAACACTGCAAAATATGAATGAGCTGCGTAGCGTTAGTGAGCGCCTAACGCTTGTGCTCCTATAATATTCAGTAAGGAGCCCCAGTGCTACTAGTGGTAAAAGTCAGTCTGGAGCCCTGGCCCCGGGCCCCAGCGAGCCCTCCTTCTGGGCCTGGCTACAGATGGGGGCCCCGGGCTTCCTCTTATCTTCTTACATGAAGGGTCTTCTGAACCATTCTTAGTCAGGCTGCTTTCCTGAGACACCTTTGCCTTGGGAGACCCTACCAGGAGCACAAGGCTCCAGACAACACAGCTCTCAGGGTCATAGGGACACACAAACCTCCCCACCACGATAAGGTGATGGTTCCCTGAGAGGTACATGGGAATTAAATGTATATATATATATAATTTGTTTGTTCCCTTGTGGTATCGGAATGAGTAGAGAACCGTGGAGTTTCACTGGTATTGGTACAGTGACATCCCTAGTGTGTGTGTGTGTGTGTGTGTACTCACACTGTCAACGTAGTTGGCCAGCTGAACCATCTCCTCCCTGACAGCTGACTGGTTTCTGTTCATGTAGATGAACTGAGAGAGAAACACAGTCACACCAACATGGCTCCAGCATGACCCTTATCTACCAGACCGAATTAGAATGCAACTGAAAAATCTTCCCTCTGGTGCCAACCCGCAAAAATATATGGTAATCAACCAACTGAACCCGGTCCACAAACTGAAAATTTGAGCCTGTATAGCAGTGGCGTTTCAAAGGGACATACACTGGCGCAGACAAGAGCAGCCTTATAGCCTAATGTCTACGGAGTCACAGCAGAGTAAGTAGTATAACCATGCTAACTACGCTTATTTCATTGTTTTGTTAGCTAGCATAATACATGATTGCATAGCCTATAGTCTGCTTGTAGATAAACAACGTTAATCTAACCAATTTTATAGTTCGGTATGGCTAATGCAGATTAGCCTATTGACAACCAGGGCATGAGAGGATCCCTTACCACTGCTTCAGTGCATCTCTGTGCCAATATCATGCAACCCTAATGTGTAGGTGTGTGTGTGTGTTCTCACCCTCTCGTTGTCAACCACCAGGAAAAGCTCCACATAGTGGGTCTGATGTAGAACTGCACGCTTCACCTACACACACACACACGCACAAACACACAAACACACGCACACACACGCACGCACACACACACGACTTTATAAAACAGTAATGCTGTCTGTCTGCTCTACAGTGCACTGTGTGTGTGAGCAGGGCTGTCTCGATAACCACAATATTGCAATACCGCGGAGTTGCTAACCCAACCGCGGGGGATGGCAAGCAACCGCCGTTACCGCATGTTTACCTTATCCATCTTAGAGGCTAGCTCATCGATATGACGTCTGATCTAGGGCGTGTGCGCTATCGAAGCACACATCCCCCCGGCCCCGTATTAGCCGGTTGGGGCCTTTAGGAGTGTATGTATTTACAACACTCTGACTTAATGCTTTACTGCAGTTTACTACAGTTTAATAATATTCCACATGTTCCATTGTGTCTCAGAAGCGCACCATGGACGTGTTGGCAGCACACACACTCAAGTCATTCTTTTGGGACATGTCTGTATTTCATGTGGGAAAGAAAACGGAATATGTTTGGGTTGTTCAACCCGAAAAACAGCCTACTGTGTCTACATGCTACCTAAATCAAGGCGGTGCAGGCTACACTTGGCGTGCCATAGGCTTTTGATCTCAAAGCACGTAGGCCTATGTGTGTGTGTGTACAGACCCTGCTGTGCATGTGAGCCTCCGGGGGTCCCGGAGGTCCCGGGTGGGCGGTGCCACACTGCCTTGGCTGTGATGTCACATCCTGCAGGCGGTACAACAGATGCTGCTGGGGGGCGGAGTCTAGCGGCTCTATTCCGTAGCTATGGTTACGGAGGTGCAACACGCCCCTGAGAGAGAAAGAGTTGTATGAAGCACATAGAGTGTCTGTGTGCGTATATATATATATGTGTGTGTGCGTATATATATATATATATGTGTGTGTGTGTGTGTGTATATATATATATATATATATATATATGTGTGAGTGTGTGTGTGTATCTGTGTGTGTGTGTGTGTGTGTGT
>JAODOY010045637.1:0-17500 GCA_025399855.1 Forbesichthys papilliferus | reverse complement strand
TAATATGCTATAGCATACCCTTTACACCGAGGACTATCCCTGGCTCAGTCTGTCTAACAGGCTAATAACAAAATATGCTTTCGCTAAATTAGCCTGGAGCCCCTCAATATACAGTAGGAGGAGGGTGTCAGCTCCAAGCAGCCAGGAAATCACCAGAGTGAAATAATACCCTGCAGGCACTATAGAGAACAGAGATTTCTCTTACTGTGAACCAAATACATAAAAGTATGACATCATCTGTAACTAGGATACTCCACCTAACTAAAACTGTAACTTATTAGTCTGGACTTTGTTACAGAGGGGCCCCACCCACAGCATGTTAACTCAGAAGGATGAAAACATAAACAACAACAACAACAACAACAACAAGAACCTTGTTTCTTCATCGGGCACCAGAGATACAGCTAAGCATATAGCCCAGGCCTGGGCAAAGTCAGGCCCGGGGGCCGGATGCGGCTCTTTGAGATGTTCTACCCGGCCCGGCCGGTACATCAAACATAATAAAAATAATAATAATAATAATACAACATAAAATTACTTGACGAGCTCTGTGGAATGTTACTATATTAACTGCTGTGTAAAAGAAAACATAGTTAAAGTGAACTGTTACGTTTGATTATGAAAATGGTATTGCATAGGAATTGCCTATATTCATAAATATGCAAATGAACAAAGTCAGCTGTGTTGTGTTTTATTTTAAAATGTGTTAACAAAGTAACGTGGCCCGCAAAGTTATCTGACGTTTTCAATGTGGCCCCCAAGTGAAAATAATTGCCCACCCCTGCTATAGCCTACAGACTTTTATATATCAGGTTATATGCAAGGCCCATGCGTGCTGTCTTTCTACGCTAAGCCCATTAGGCCTGCAGATAGCTGAGCTGGGGACTCTGTGGCTCTTATGGTGGACTGTGCTAAACACTGTCCCACATTTGCCTCTTCACACTGGATGTGTGTATTATCATATGTATGTGTGTGTGTGTGTGTGTGTGAGGGGTATGGGGGGGTACATCTGGCTCCAGGCCTGCATGTCTTTGTTAGTCTTTATTCATACAGAGCAGGCTGCAGCCTCTGAGTGACGCCCACACAAGCACAGCTGCTTAGAGGAGAGACTGCAGAACCTCTGTAGAACCACGCCCAAACCATAGGCCCAAACACAGCTCAGCTCCATGAAGGGCTCGCCAGCTATCAACTACTGCTGCACATCAGTCACACACACCAGCACTGTGGTCAAGATAATAATAATACATACTGGTAGAAAACAGATCATACTTATTCTAAATGAGTAATAATTAAATAATTGCTTTAAAAACCTTTCTTATCTTTCAGTCTTGCAGCCCCTGGCCCACAGATGGGAACCATGTTTTATGGCAGGACTAGGTACAGTAGCATGACACTGGTCTGGTCTGGTCTGGCCCTGGGCTCTGGTACAGAACATCTCTGGAGACAACAGGCCACATTCCTATGTGTGGCTGGTCTGGTAAACATTTATTTACAGCATGGTCGAATTAATTTGCTTTGTTAAAAATACTTTTCTTATATGTTGTATTGTCAATATTTGAACCACATTAAATAACCCCAGTGTGTCAGCATAACAGTGTTGGAAAAACCATGACACCTAATCTTAATCAAATATGCAGGACACACATCTTAAGCAAATGTTCATATTTTCATGTACATTGGTCAAAGTAAAATGAACTCTGTGGAGTCTATGGATATTGTTTATGTTTGGGATTGCCTTTATACCACATACGTATACGTATGTTTACTATGACAGTATTTGGTATCCTTTTTTTCAGTACATCACCGCTATCTATAAGACCTGATCATTTTTTCTTCATGTTGACATACTAAATAAACATATTGGACTCAAAAACAACCAAAAAACACAAGATCAGATATGAAAAATGTTGTATTCTTTACTATAAAAACACAAACATGCTCAATCAATCATTTTTAATTATCCCACCGGTATATATTAATTAACAAACCAGAAAAATATTTGATAAAGATATTGAGATTATAGGTTAGATATCAGATATCAGAGAAGTAAATAAAGTTGACATGGTTTTCTGCCTTCCTTGATGTCAGTCATGTTAAGATCATTGCATTTCACTGTGTGCATGACATTTTGGTTATATGAGTTGCCTAGAAACCATCCCTCCCAGCTCACCTGATGGGGAAGATGGCTTCCCATTAAATAATGACTTCTGCAACAATTGTTCCTAGTCATTTGTCATTTATTTAAGCCATTTAATACTGAAAATCACCTGTCTCTTAGTAGTCTTTTTTAATTTTTTTATTTAGGAAACCTTTTTTGCTCTCTGAAATGCTATAGCGAATCATTCAGACCAGTTTAATTTGTTCCCAAACAGATTGCTAATTTCCATCTGATGCTGCTCTGCCATTACGTGATGGTTACTACAATGTCTCACAGGTCTTTCAGGAGAAAATGAATGTCCAAACCAGTGGCATTTCAGACAGCTCTGACAAAACGCCCATCTCACTCAAAGGCAAGACCAAAAACACACAGAGCCCTTGTTGAAATGTTTGCACGCACACACACACACACACACACACACACGCATACACGCACACACAATAGTCATGGGCAGACACACACACACACACACAAATCATGGGCAGACACACACACACACACACACACACACACACACACACACACAAATCATGGGCAGACACACACACACACACGATAATACACACGGTGTTTGGTGCTATTCAAACAAACAAACAAGACTGTGATCTGGAATTCTAAGCAATTAGTTTATCCTTGCTTTGAGGAAATACAAGCATGGATGGATTCATGACTGAATGTGTAGAATACAACTGAGCCTTAACCAGTGAATAATTATGGGAAACAATTTACCCTAATATAGCCTAGTAACTCAGTATATCTTTAGATCTCTATAAACAACGTTTCAGTGTTTCCTCAACCCAATACAATTTCCCTTTAAAATTAAAACACTTTTTTTTTTAATTTAATCTCAAGTCTGTTTATTAAAGTCTGTGTGGCTTGTGTTAAAAAAATTGAAAAACCAAAAACTACAGTATATAAAAAGTCCATGTTTCCTTTTTTCCTTGTTGGGATTGTCTAAACTTTGTGTTTAGTGCAGTCAGGTTTAGTGGACCCCACTCCATCAGAGTAGAGCTAGCATTACCAGATAGTGCTTTTCTATGTTGTAACTTTATGCCTCAGATAAAGGTAAAGAGCCCATATAATTGTAAGATAATACACTTTGGTCAAAATCAGAGAATATCTCCTCACGTTAGCTGGTCATTAGCCCATTAGCTGCTCCATTATTTCTACTATGTTTCTACACAACACATCCCTGGCACTAAATGGGAACACAAAGTGATGCAGACACCACGCAACACTATCGCAACTTTGGCAAAGAGTTTCCAATATGTGGAGAGGAGCTTCTGAGGGAGCACCGTATGACTTTTAAGAGAGCAGTGTTTATGTTTTGATCATAATTTTCCATTATTTGCTCTTCTAATATAACCGATGCCAGTCGCCTTCGTCAAACCTAAACAACCACGCCCCTAGTTAACAGTATGACGCTGATTAGCCACACACTATATGGACCGGCCTGAAACAATAATTTCCAATGTCCCCAGACTGATTCTCCAGGCGAAGTCAACAGAAGCATTGAACCAAAAGGCTAATAATAGAAGGCTCTAATGGTTTTGTGGTTATGGTGCAGGCAAAATTGTCTGTCGGGTGTCCAGGTTTTTTGTGAGACACAAGTGGCAACCTTACCTGCTACACGTGGTCCGGCAAAAATAATTATTGAAATGTTTTTAATTTTATAGTGAGTTAGCCTACTCGGGAGTTGGGAACATAGGATGATAATGATCAAACCCGAGTCTGCTTGAGAACACATACCAAGCGAGAACTTCCCGTCTAGGCAGCTCGTCTAGGTCTCCGTTGGGTGAATTCCTGAGCGATTACGCAGCCAAACAGGGCTGGCATACCTTGGCCTCTAGAGGTCAAAGGCCTTGAGCCTCAAGGGACGATGGTGACAGACCGTGTTGTCACAAGGGGCATGGCATGGATGGGGGATTACGGCAAAGGAAAAGCAGCGCACATGCACATGCCTACACAAGAGGTGTACTGAGCTGGCCTTACTTTAAATCGAACAGAAGATAAAGATCTGTCTGTCTGTCTGTCTATGCCTATAAGAATTGATTTTTTGAACCAATAACAACGTTGTGCCTATATAACTGGTTCAGGATTGGTCAGTGTACAGTAAGCATTATGGAAGTCTGACACTAAATAATAAATAAAACTTAAAACACATTCTGAAATACAGTATATAAATATTTGATTACCCAACTCATAATGTAGTTGTCAGTAAGATAATGTAATAATGTATTACATTATGCCCATAATGTAATTTTGTATTACATTATGGGCATAACGTTACATTATTGGTTATATGTATTATTATTGCTAAATTATTGCATTGACTTTTATTATACTCAGAACAGAAAGTTACAATTACATTCACAATTATTACATCCCTAAACTGGGTACTACAAGCACTAATATAACCAGTACCCTATTGCCTGTACTGTATACAAAAAATAGTAATTTTATTAAATAGGCACCAATGAAATGTCTCCATAATGGTTAATAAATATATATGGTAATTCATGAATCAATAATGACAGATTTACGATTGACTTCAGGAGTAAATAATTAAGAGTGCATTTGCCGTTAGCTTGATGAGTTGTAGACGTTCTCCAGGGCAAAGCCTTCAGAAACCCTGTGAAGATGCTCATGAGCGGCTTGTAGAATTGGGGCTTTTCGCAGGAATCACAGATGCACACTGCTGGGTCCAAGCAACAATAACAGCACATCTATAAAGCCCAGGGAATCACACATCACTGTTCATGGCAACAGATTAACAATATTTAGAGCTGTGTAAAGCAGTTTAAAGGCTGAATTAGTAGAGTTGCCAAGAGTCCTGCTTTTACTGCCGTTTGAATCACAGATTTCAAGCAATAAGTCTTTTCCATTCGCACACTCCAAGACATGAATGCAGTCCACCGCAAGGCCTGCAAACACCCGGAGCTTGCCAGGTTATTCATGCTGTTGACTATGGCCAGGTAGAGCACTTATTCAATCACAGCTAGCTTCTGCATTGTCATTGCAAATAAGAATACCTCAGGGCCACAACCACTATAGTATAGCTTCCCACATGTCCAATGCATGGCCATGCCACCACTGTCTCCTTCAACCGCAACTCTTTGCCCAAAGACGGTGGGCAAGGAGGTAATACATCCAGTGTCCTGATGAAGTAAGCGGTTGGCAGACATACTGTGACCAACTCTTGTTGCTGAGCAGTTGTGTTGTTGTGGTTACTGTGTTACTGTGCCTGGCTCAGCGCAGCGTAGAAATCCCATTAGGAAGAAGAGAAACAGTGCAAGTATTCTTTGGGTTCTCAGCCCTGGGGATAAACAGGCTGAGCTGGGAAAGGCTTCCAGATGGGGCAGTTGTTGTTTATGATTAGATAACAGAATAAGAAGCCTGCCTCTTTTCTCAATACATCACTTGTAGGCTCCACTGCATGCAACGTTTTCTCTAAATGGAACCAATATTGAGCAGTGTGCGCTTCACAGACACAATCCTGCAGAGACACACGTTTATTGATTACTTATACATTAGTTCCGCCTCCTCAGAATTAAATACCTTTATTAAGAAACATCATGAACACGTTCAGCGTTTGTACAGTATACACGTGTACAGACAGAACATGTGCAAACGTGCACAGGAAGGTATTTTAGGAGCAGGATGACCATGTCAGAGCAGCAAATTATGGTTAAATAACATCCCATGTGTGATATTAGATACACAGATAGGTTGTTAAAAAAGGTGTCAGGGTGGTAAATTGATTCAGAGACATTCCCATAGCAGGAATGCACTTGAAGAAATCTTCACCAGAAACATTAAATGGCAGACATGATGGTGGTTCTTAATTTGTTCTTATTGATGTTATTATCTTGGCCAATGTTTGTCAAGGAGCAAAATAAACAGTTCAAAGATGCACGTTGAATGCATTTTGAACTCTGAACCGCTCGTTGGGGGTCATGGTTAAAATGACTGAGAGCCACTGGATATGAGCAACCATCAAGATAGCAACAGCTACATGCTTTAAAATAGAAGTATGATGGTTTAAGGGCAATTTTGATGTGACCCCAACCTAGTAACCTGCTTCTATAATAACTTGCCTGATGTACAACTTGTGTAGGGTATTTATAATATTGCAGAACATACAGTATATACACAGATCCATCTACTTTCATTATGTCAAGCCTCCCACTTCCAGTACTTGTTCCATATCTGATTTAGTAATAAATATACAAGACATTTTAAAGTGCTCAACATTTCAGGTCTGGCATGGAGAAACAATGAATGAGTGGTAATAATACACACAGGAACATTAGCTACCTTCTACAGTGGAGAACACTAAAAATGCTGTGGGAATTGTTTAAGATGGAAATAGGAGAAATACATGGGTGTAGAAGAGTGGTGGTGTCAAATATTAATCCTTTAAAACAAAAAGGTTAGCATTCAATGTCATTAAAAAACAACAACAAAACAATGAATGACATGCTTAGACCAAGTCATATCCAAAGCAAAACATGGTAACAAACGGATACTTGATAAGACAGACAGTTGCAGACTATGAATACAATCTTAACAGTCAAAAGGCATTTATGATGACTTCATCATATGAAGAGGTTAGAAGAGCATCAAGGAGACCTACCGCATCCTCAAACAATAAAGGCAGTCTAACGTATTGTTCTATAGGTCTTTCCCATCTTCTGAGTATCGGCAACAGTATCCATTATTTGCAAAGGGAGAGTCAGAGAGGAGAATCCCTTCTAATAACACACACGCACACACGCACGCACGCACGCACGCACGCTCTGCCAGACCCACCTTGGACATTCCACCTGCCACCTCATGCAGAGACAGAGGCAGACAAGGGAGAGGGAGAGCAGGGTGTACACTGGCTAGATTGGCGGTGCAGTCCTCCTGGGGACAGCAGTGGTTCACAATGCACTCTGGGCTCTGCAAGGCGCTCTGGTTCAAAGTGTCCAATGAACAGCAGACGCTACGTAACAGGGACGGGCTCCTACAGCTTTGTCTTCAGAAACGACCAGCACAGACCAATGGGGGGGGGGGGGGCAGTGTGCATTAGTCTTCACTGGCTACTGCTCTGTGGGACAGTTTGCACGGTCTTTACAGCAGAAGTAGTGGACCACCACTCCGTTGGGATAGCGGGCGAAAGCACTGCACACAAGCAGAGATCACACAAGTCACCGTGGTTACACTTGAGAAGTTCCACGCCAGATCACTGACAAACACAGTTCTGTCTATACTGTACATTATCAACAGGGTGTTAAGGACACACACGCAGCCATAAGCCAATACTAACTTCCTACCTGTTTCCTATTTTCTTCTTGCAGACCCTGCAGGTCTTCTCCTCTGTAATGACACACTTGATCTGCTGGTGAAAGATGCGCTCCTCCTGAACCTGGGAAGCAAGAGGGCCGGTTACACACCGCACTGCATGTATGCAGCAGCCTTATTTATGACGAGGATTACAACTAACATCCTCTGTCTACCTGCAGCAGGACAAACAGACGTACAGACGTGTGTACAGCGAGTAGGAAGATGGTGGGAAACTCACTCGGAGAAACTGGGCCTGCAGAAGGCTCTTGAGCACCTGGTCACACCTCTTCCTCTGGGCCTTCTCCTCCAGCACACTCTCCAGGAAGACCCGGATCTCTCGCATCTGGGTGTTTGCTGGGAGCAGGTTGATGGCCTTGCAACAGAAGGGGGTGCAGGGGTTCAATCACAAGGCATTTCATTATGTCAGACCACTGGCTGTGGCAGAACCACAACTAGACTTCAGTGAACAGCTGCTTTGAAAATAGTGTTGATATAAAACTTGGGACCACAGGGTCTAAAGGGACTAAAATTTACAAGACCAATCAAACGCATTTCTTTACCACGTTGATAAATCATTTCTAGTCAGATTCAGGAATACCATTCACAGTACTAGTATACATTTGACCATTTAGTATAGTAGTACGCACTGCATTTATGAACTACGCAACAATGTCGTCTTGGGAAGACTTCTTAAAGTGTACAAGAATTTAGTCAGTGCCATATTCTTCACAGCATGACGAGTTGGTAGCAAGAGATTTTATGATCGCAAGGTTGCTACTGTAGATCTATACTTGGTAGAAAATGGCAGAATGATATTGTGTGTGTGTGTGTGTGTGTGTGTGTGTGTGAGGGGAGCACAACATTGACCCTGGAAGGTCAACGGTAAGTAAAGACTTGACAACTGCATTGTCAAACTGCAGGGCTGCACTCATTCAATTTTCTATTGTGTTTGGGTTGAACAGAAACATCTGTGCATGGCGGCCGTCTAAACCGCATACTGTGCTCGGCTGTGCGGCAATTATGTCAAACGCAAGACAGCACGGGGAAGCTGTGTTCGCTACAGGCAGGCCCTCTCTTCATGTGCACTTGGAAAGGCACGCTCTGGGCCCCAAGCCAGAGGAAATAAAAGCAGAGTGCCATTAAAGTCAACGAGGAAGAGCGAGGAAGCAGAGCAAACGAGACAGGGCAGAGCACTTACTGGACCTGCACATAACCCTGCCACGTCCCGCCCCCCTGGGAACAGCTTCCTTCATTCTAATAATAATAATAATAATAGCTGTGCTTGATACAGACCACCAACGCAGGCTTCACTATAATCACACAGTGTGATTTTAACACACACAAGCTCAGTTACCGGCGCATTACACACGTAGATTAATCACAGGTAGCGTTTAAACCAAAATACAACTGAGAGATAAGGCAGTGTCATTTAGAATGGCCCTGTGATTAGATAAGGAGAAGTACAGTATTATCTCTTCACATAGGAAAGGTACTTATTGGTGGGCCGAAATCACTAGTTCTCAGCTTGGTACTGTTAATGTCTAAAGCACAGCACCAGAGAGCCTTCTCCTAAAGCTCTCAAACCATTTCAGACCTCATCCGAGGGTGGATGACATAAACCATAGCTCATTAGCTGGTTTAAAAGCAAAAGAATTGGACCTGGACATTATTTCAGACTAACCAATTTACAGATGTTGGGGCAATAATGCAGACACCAGGAGGGACAATTACAATGATTTACTCTCCCTGTCTCGCAAAGATTAACCAACTGAATTCCCATCGATCAACAAGTAGTCCCATACGTATGCCAAATGAATCAAATTTTTATCTTAGTTTATGGAAGCTAGCAGAACATTACATAATAAAACTGTTCATACATTTAAATTAGATTATGCTCATTTTGAGTATTTTTAGCAATTATGAAAGTAACAGATGGACTTGCTAAACCACAGCAAAGCTGTGATGTTAAATGTTTGCGATTAAAACAGCACTGTGTGTGCGTGCACCTTGGTGGTGTTGAGCTTGCTGTGGTGCAGCTCTAACACCTGCAGGGCAGCCTGGAGGTTGGCCTGAGGTTCAGACAGCTCCATCTTGATGGGGCCAAGACAGTGGGCGTCTGGAGGAGACAGGTACATCCTCAGCAGGGACAGATACACCTGCACAGACAGATCAATGCAGTGCATAGCACACATCCATGTTATTTTGGGAAAGGACCACCCGAGGCTCAAAAGCAACAGGGAATGCAGTTAAAATATGGTCTAACTGTATACTGTAATAGCTAGACTGGTATTCTAGTACATTTTATACTGTATTCAACTAATATAACGTTTAAAATTAAATAAAGTATAATAATGGAAGCTTACAATATGAAATAAAGCCACGGAAAGGTAAAATACATACATCTTTGTTGCCTTCAATCAGTTCGTCATAATGTCCATGACAGTACCTATAGACAACATGTTGTTAAAAACAGACAAATGGAGAAAACCATTCAGTATAACCAACACACCCAGAAGTGACGTGATTCATTTCCATTGTGGTCAGAGAGACAGACAGACAAGACTGTTACATGATCACATATGCCAAACATGTTAACTTTCGTCTACAGTACCAAATGCCAGTCAAAACACCCACATCTCCAGAGAAAACCACCAAATGACAGTTGTATATTTGCTCAAATTAACAAGTAATGGCTCATGTCTGGCATCCATTTCCCCACACTGCGTGAATGTAAACGTGATACACTCACTCTTCTGCCATGTGGGTGTTTTTGAGGACGTGCACATAGATGAAGAGCGCTTGCTCATGTTTTCCCATGCGTCCCAGGAGCAGTGCCCGCTCCTCCAACAAGCCTTGAAGAAAGAAGAAGACACAGAAAGACACGCTGCATTAAACTAACATAGCTTCTTCATCACATTGTTTTTTAAACAAAAAAACAAACATGTATGGTTATACGCTTTCTGTGCAGGGTCCAAAATGAACACCCGCCAAATGTTGGTATATTTTCAGTTTGGTGAGTAAATCTCTAAACTATGGGCCACACTTGAGTAAATATCACCTAAAACAAAACTAAAACACTATAATGAGTCTCACACTGATTTACAAGCACTCTGCTTCTGCCCTGTCTGAGGTTAACACTCAGTAATGACCCGTACTAACTCTGCCTCCGATTGCCCTGATATTCCTTTCTAATCCGATCGCCTATCAACCCAACCATCTATAACTGTAACCAAATGGTAAATAACAACTAATCAGATGTAGAGTAGGGGCAGATCTTCACTGAACTTTGATAACACTTTACCGCCGGTCAGCTGTCAGCAGTGATGGGAAAGCTACATTGAAAATGTAATGAGCTGAGCTACGTTACTCTACGTTAAATTAAGCTCAACTACACTGAAGCTACCACAAAAGAAATGTAGCAAACTAAGCTACATGCAACAAGGCAAAAGTAGTTCACTACATTTAAGATATTCTTTTGATATATTGATATTTTATTGTACCAACATTCAAAAGTGTAAGTCAAACAAACAAATAAACAGGGCAAAACTGTTCAGTTCAACTGTTTATTAAACAATAAGATGTGTTCTCTGCTCTCACCGTTCTTTCTATCAGGTAAACTCAGTCTGGTCTTTATTCCCCCTCAATCCCCTGCATCAAAGTCTCAGGAATCAGCCCAGTGATTGGTTGGCCTACGCCTATGGCATCACCGTCATACAGAGGTGCTTCTATCGGCTACACATGTAGCCTAGGTCCGTGTATGTGATGGCATCACATACTGATTCTTAGAAATTGTATCAGACTTAAGCTTGAGCTGCAGATTCAGAGATGCTTGGGAAAATGTAGCTTCTGTGGACGCTACCGCACTACTTGATCAATTAAAGAGCGTCGCTACTGAAAAGCTATTTGATTCAGAAAACAGCGTCGCTACCGCCACGCTACTCAGAAATGTAGTTTAACTTGTAGCGACGCTATTGCCCAACTGGCTGCCAGCTAGTTACAATCAGGCTAATTAAAGATGTTGCAAGCAAACCTTTAATACGAAGACCCACCAAGCAAAAAGAACTAAGGATAACAAAATAAGGTTCTGTGAGAAATGTAGGCTTGGAGATAACAGAGTTGTTCAAGCCTGGATACAATAGAATGCAAATGGCATGGACTGAATAATGAATAATGATATTATCTCAATGGAATACTGACAATATACACTTTATATACAGTAATTACCGTAGAACATGCTTCAGTGTTGTTAAACATCAGACCAATGAGGCTCAATGTGAGGTTTAAATAGGCAGATTCATAGTTCTGCAACACACACACCTTTTCACAAATGCCTTCAGCTCTTTGTGAGACAGTGTTTCCCCACAGATCCCAGGTGTGTGCCTCCTTACCGTCAAATGGAAAATCACTGATGAGTCTGGCTGGTTCATAGTGGGTGGAGATCTCCAGAAAGGAAAGCAGCTTGTTTCTATAGTCGCCCAGGTCACCTTCCTCATGGCCTGCAGCCACTGCTGTCACACCTGCAAGAGTACACATTAGAAAGAACAATAACCCAATAATTAAAGCTGCTACCCACATTTAATTAAGTGAATGTGAGCTTTCAAATTAAGAGCCGCTTTAACCATGCAAAGGCAAACTCACTGCAGAGTAAACACACTGTACCAGCTTATCAGAGGCTGTGTAATGCAGTACATATTTATTAATATATGCATTTCATTGGCATGATGTGTTTATTAGTTGAGTTCACAGGACCAGCACACATTAATCAGTTGGCAAACACAGCCCATTCCCTGTGCCTGGTCAGACCTTGGCGTCCAGAGACATGGGAGAAAGACAGATCGGCTTCACAAGGAGCCCTGACATTCCGCGAGAGGCAAATCTCTGGCCGGCACAGCAAGCCCAATCCATGTGCAGCGATGCAGTCTCCATGAAAATCAGGAAAATAATAATTCATCTGGGATTGGGTTGGTTGGTTGGTTTCCAAGTATTGCTTTGGCCAGAGGATTGTGCTTTTATGGGAAAATGCACGTGCTTGAATAAAATAAATAAGCTCCAGGCTAAAGCTGCCTTCAACTTCTGACATTTAAATCTCCATTTGGCGGACTCTCTTATTTTTAATTGGTTACCGGAGCAAAAAAGCAAGTTATTTTTAATGCTAGCTACTGTATACAGTACTGCGCTGTACTGTATTTAAATGTGTCCAGAGCTCAGCTCACATGTAGAAAGAACGCAGGCATTCTACAGTATGTCCTCATCAAGACACTTTAAGCTGTCTGAGCCTCAGGCAGACAACCAGTCCTCCTATTTGACAGAGAGAGGCGTTATCCAACAAGATACTATTTACCATTATGACCTTGCTTAACCTTAAGCGTTAGCATTAATATTAATAAGACATTAAGCAAACACTTTCAGAGATAATGAATGCAAAAGAATGGTGAAAGGCTGAAACAACTATTGTACTGAGCAGAGGAGTGTAGACCTTATTCACTGTGGAGTGGTTCACAGAGGGCATTTCCAGACCAGTTTTGAGCTTTCGCCTGCCCTGAACATGGGGAATGGCTCTAGCATTCACGATTAATAAAGCTCACATTTGTAATATCAATATACAGTACTAGTTAGTTCTTCTGAATGTACTCAAACACACAAAGTAATTGGCTTTAGCGGGTGAAAGACCCCTTTGTAAATTGCCGTTTGTGATAAATGATATCTTCCTT
This sequence comes from Forbesichthys papilliferus, assembly GCA_025399855.1. NCBI lineage: Eukaryota > Metazoa > Chordata > Actinopteri > Percopsiformes > Amblyopsidae > Forbesichthys > Forbesichthys papilliferus. Next base: position 4,303 of record JAODOY010045637.1, on the reverse strand, counting down.
CTCCGGTGTCACACTAAAGAAGACTCAATTATTCAAAGCTAGTGTACAGTATGAGAGTATTTAGTGTGTAACCGGGTGTCATTTCAGCCACGGTGGGCATGGTCGAGCTTACGTGCCTGCCTGTTAGCATATAAACACTGCTTTGGGCCTGGTCATGTGTGCATGCACTTTGTCCAATCACGCGATTCAAAAGTGCATTCTAAAAGGAATGGTGTAGTGCAAGCTCTGCTCCAAGTAGCTCCGCTCAGGTGAAGAACAGCATTCTGCCTGGAGCCAGAGCACTAATGAGCCCATGAACACATCACATACCGGCTAAGCCGCGCAGTAAAATAGTTACAATACTGGCACTGCTCTATCTCATGAGTTCACGTTGAGGCGTGCCTGTACCTTCTGGCAGGGAGTTAAGGTACTGCTTCATGAGGCCCTGCACCCGCTCCAGGTACAGCTGGACTAGAACATTGTGGAACTCGGGGCCCATCTCGTCCCACACGTGGATGATGTGCTCCAGGTAGGGGACGGCCAGCTCCTTGAAGCCCTCCCTCAGAAAGGTCAGCACCTTGTCCCTGGGCAATGTCTCCACCTCATTCAGGTCCTCGGTGAAGATCTGGGGGAGAGAGAGAAGGCGTAGGAATATGGCAGGCAAGCCAGACAAGCACCTGGGGCTTCTCCCAGCTCGTGACCTTACAAGTTGTCCACAACAATGACACATCATCACCCACTGACCATCTGCAATGCACAGCAGTGTTGCAGTTACAACAACCCCCCTTAGTCTGGGCCCCATGCATGTCAACGAGTGGCCATTCAAACATCTCTTAATCCGATTCATGTGTATTGGTTCCACCGGCAAAGGCACTGCACAGACGGAGGAACGGACGCTGCTGTAAAGAGCCCCATTCACCTCTTTGCCTTGGGCCCCCAGACACTATTGCATCACCTCAATATAGCCTACACGTCTCACTCACTGTGATACCCCATATCTCTAAGATAGCGATGCCGTAGCTAGATACTACTACATATAGAAAATATATAGCAGACCATCTATATCGTACTGCATGTATGCATGATATGGCAAGATGCCTAAAGCAGAACACCATTTTATAAATATGATTCATCTAACCAGTAAAGGCCTGTTCAGATCAAACACCCAAAAGACGGTGCCGATGTCATGTAAATGCCATGATGTGTATAGGAGGCACGGCGTAGCGTGCCCTGACGGTTGCGCGCTGCTCATATTGCTACTTGAGCAGCACTCCGTTCTCAATCTGAGGTGGGGAAGGGGCAGGATAGCCTGGGACAACAATGATGGAGAAATTGAGTGCCCAAAATAGCCCTAGAACATCCCGCTTCTATAATAAATATAAGAAGGACGCATATCAAAAACATTACCTGGTAGGCTATGTTTCATTACGGTTGTGGATGCAAATGATCCGTTACTGGATTCCATTATCTCTTAGTAAAACAATAGTGCTAGCTAAACAGATTAACATGGTTATACACACTACCATGTGGAGGGCCCAGCTCTGTGCCATTCATTCTCCAATATGTACTGCACTGTGCGACACAGTCACATCATAATGATAAGGTTCACTCTCCAGCCAGTGCCATCTGACCAGTGACACTGGCTCCAATCTGGAGTTGGTCCCTGGGGATGGGTTAAATGCAGAGGATGAATTTCGCTACATGTATGTGACAATAAAATCCCATTAACCACCTTTACCTTTGTCTAACAATCTGATCCGTAATGGCTTTGAATTCACAGAAGTTACCTTTGTATAGTCCATCTTAACAACTCACCTTCAGTCCATCTTCTGGACAGATCTTCAGCACCCAGGGAGAGAACTCAAAGATCATCCCCAAATTCTCCATTCCTGGATGAAGGGAAAAGACCATTTCTGATTCTGAACTAGGTTGTTGTCAATGAGAGGGGTAAATAGAACATGGAAAGGCATGTCACATTGAGCTGAAAATAGACAATGAAAGACACTTCATATTGAGCAAAAAGTAAACATTGAAAGCACCTACAACATTTCTCCAGTAGGAGGCGGAGAGCCAACCTACAGTTAATGCACAGAAACATGTTACTCATGGAAACCATGACCTCTTTGCATTCAGGACAATGGAAAAGCTTTCCCTACCAAGTACTGTGTATAGACTTAGTAGCATAACACGTATCATTAGCACAAACATGTATTTGAGATAATATCCAGCATATATTGCTCATATGTGAGCTACAGTGGGTATGATATAGGATGTTTGTTGCCTGGGAGCACTGGCCCAGTAGATTCACCTAGTCTCTGGAGGTACTGAACGGTCCGCTCGTGACCCTTCAGTGGAGAGTTTGCCTTGGTGGACTGATCCAGCAGCACCTGCAGCGCTGACAGACGAGAGAGGAACAGAAGTAAGGGGACTGGGGAGAACAACAAACCCACGCCTGGCATGGAGGATAGATGGAAAGTACAATAAGGTGACATATACTTGGGCTGTTGCACTGCATGACATAATCTCTCTTGTCAGGAAATATTGGAACAAGGGAGGCAGAAGTCTGAGTGGAGAGCTCAGCTGGGTTTAATTGGTGACAGCATTGGTTTACATTGGGAGAGGTGCAGAGTTTGCAGCTGTATGACAACACACGGGCAGCACGCCGATTTAAAACATGTGGTGGCAGCAGCCTAGCGATCCACGGTCCAGATAACATTAAGGCAGCTCTGATCTTGGATGACGACAAATGAACCACATGCAAGGAACCTGCTGTGAGTTCAACTGTTAGCCAAAGAGGGATAGGCCAGGCCAGAGCAGCTCTGTTGCAGCAAGCTGATAATACATATCCATATTAACAAATAAGGATGGTCTTGGATATTGAAGAAAAAGCTTTTAAGATGCACCTGGGTCTGGCATTAACCGAGCCAGGGTCACGTCAACATACAAGCTCAAAACCACTTCAGATAGATAACCCTGTGCTCAGTGGTCATTATTCCACTGGATGTAATGGTTTGTCAACCATTACAACCAAATGTCAATGTTGGCATTGCCTTTAAAAAGGTCATGCACGTCATATTTTAAACATGAAATATATCTCCTATATCTTTTTCCAAGTTAAGAAATCGCTCCTCTGTTCTTTGTGTTCATAGCCGTTATGGCCATGCATGTTGTACTGCATGCATGCGTGTGTGCACGTTGTTTAGGTCTGAGGTACTGGTACCTCACTGGTACTAGACAGAGGGACAGCAGATCCATTATGCATCATTTATGCTCTTCCTACAGAACCCCTAAGATCACACTGTTCTCTACCCCTCCCCTGCTATCAATGTTGATAAACAAGTGAGCTGGGGCTCAGGGTGTACTTGGACTCTGGTGTAAAATAAAGTGTCTGTGCCACCCTACAGTACTTACTCTATATGTTTAACATAAAAATATTATTTCTCTCAAAGATGTATTTAATGTTTGGAAAACAAGCAACATTTTGTCAAGCTAAGGTACCACAGACATCATCGGAGACGTTCACAGACCTTTCTGGTGGAGGCCTTTCTTCTCATACAGGATAATGAGTTCACTGTACTTGTGTGCCTTCTTCAGGACATATTCACTCTCCTCGATGTGACAGTGGTTATTCTCCAGACGCAGCAGTGGAGACACCATGGCCACGTTGGTCTGAACAGATGCATGTGCAACACAGTACAGCTGCTCACACTAGCACTACTACAGCAAAGGAAACCATCAGCACTGAAGTGCTTTGAATTAAACCTCAGCTGGGAGCGTCTTACGTGAAGGTAGCATTTGAGCAAGGTGGTGTCGATGATCTGCAGGAGCTTCTTGCGGCTTTTAATGGTGGGCGTGCCCTCCATGAGGGGAGATGTGGTGGAGGGGTCCGAGTCATTCAGCTGCTTCACCAGGTGGCTGCGTTTCTAGTTCCAATCAAACACTCAAGATAAGGCCCTTGGCCCATGCACTGCACAATCACAACTGGCACAGCATTCAAAATGCCAATGAAAAAATTCATAAAAACAAAAGTATACATTTTAAAGTAATGTATGTACATTTTATTCACTAGTCTGTACTATTGGAAACACCTCAACAGTTAACGTGTAACCTAGGGCTGGGCGATATACCGGTGTGTGTACACACACAAGATTTTTTTCAAAAGAGATATCAAATTAGAAAATATTGTTTATATCGATATAGTTATATTATGCATTTATTAATTACTTTATTTCAGTTAATGTCGCTAAAAATAAAAAATGTCACATTTACGTTGGGTTTCCTGTTTTTTCTCTATGCCTGAAGATTTAGCCCACTTTATAGAAAA
>JAODOY010045627.1:0-19443 GCA_025399855.1 Forbesichthys papilliferus | reverse complement strand
TATATATGTATGTTTGTGTGTGTGTGTGCACACATGTGCTTGCACACACAAGCATGTGTCATGTACTGTATTGTGTGTGTATATATATATATATATATATATATATATACACAGTACACACACTCGTGCATGTGCATGGCGTTAGTGTGAGTAAATTGCCATGGAGCCTGCCAACGCCATGCATGCGTATTGTCGGTGCATGTTAATTCCTCCCATTAAAAGGTATAGTCAGCTATTGTAAGCTATATATAGTGTACAGTATGTGTGTGTGAGTGCGTGCGTGCGTGTCTATCTGTGCACATTTTTCCCCCACCCCACCGCGACAGTTGTTCATCGGTGGCGGAGGTTTCACATGGTGCACTACATTGTCAGCGGAGGCAGGGGGTTGATGACTTACTGTCAGCGCCTTGATCTGCCCCTTTCTCTCTCTCTCTCTCTCTCTCTCTCTCTCTCTCTCTCTCTCTATCTAGTCACTCAAGAGGAGGGGTGGGGGCGTTTCTACCCACAGAAAGAAGGGTACATGGGAAGCAGAGGAAGAGAAATGAGAGGGCATGCTGTAAGGAGGAAGGAGCAGGAAGAAGAGAAGAGGAGAAACAGGTGGGAACTTTAAAAATGTGCATGCCTAATATTGTTTCCAGAATCCCCCTTGTGGTAGAAACTGGCATTGCTAGGCTTGGTCCCACAACTGAGTAGCCGGCATTGCTCTCTACTCGTTCCCGTACAGCTTTCTCTACGCACCCCCAACCATGGCACCACGAATACAGATGTATACTGTATCTCGAACACACCGTGATGGGTGGATATATTGTGGTCCCGGGGGTTGCCACATCTGCTGTATACAATACAGTATGTCTGCTATAGGCACACAAGACTAGAGGAGAATGAAACAAAACATGTTCTAGAGAGGCAGAGCAGGGAGAGAGGGAAGGAGAGAGAGAGGGGGAGAGGGAGAGAGGGAGAGAGAGCGGAAGGGAGTGAGAGAGGGAGGAAGAGAGGAAGAACAAATTAAATTGAAAATGAAAAAATAATCTGATACTTCTACACAGCCATGTACATAGGAACATAAACAGAGTGGCAAACACCGCTCACATCAACAAAGCAGTAGGATTTGAGGTCATAAATACATAAATTGGTATCAACTTTGGTTGGTGTAAGATTTTTTTAAAAGCTGATCTACCGTAAATGTACAGTCGGTGACCGACACAAAACAGGGCCTTTTGGCTGCTAGCTAAACTAGAGACGTGCACCGGCAAAACAAAACACAGCGCATCTGCTTAGAAAACAGCAGACCAACTTCAGCGCAGAAAATGAAATATTCCATTTTATGCGGAGAGCCAGAGCCTTTAGCGGGAGACTAAAGGACGAGCAGTAAAACCACAAATAGCTGCTAAAGCAGTGGACATTGACAGACACACAAATACTCTGTAGATCTTTGGAATCATGCTGACATATATTATACATGCATAGTCACTCACACAAGCACGTGCGCACGCACATACACAATAAAACCACCTTGTAAATCTCATAAATGTGCATTCAGAGAATCAGCCATAAAAGGCGAGACATACAGCATGCATACAGTGCTGTATTTCATAAACACTGACATATTTATTTAATGTATATTTTTAATTATTGTATTTTTTTGACTTATTTGATTATTGGCTACACAACATATACAGTACCTGTACCCACACGTCTCTCACTCAGACATCACTGACAATATCTACGGCATGTGAGATGCGTTATGCAGTGGAGCGTATAATTGGACTTATGATGTGATGGACGCTTTTCTCCTTCGTGTGAAGTCGAAAGAGATGGAAATGTTTAATATGATAACCATTGTGAATAACATTGTATAGACGTAAATACACTAAATGTTTAGCCTTGTTTACGACAATGTTTGGAATCATGGCCTTATTGCCCAGCACTTTACTTCCAAAGGTGTGATTTGAAGAAGCATTTATCTACTGCCTAGGCTGTGGCAATATTTTCCTTATTCACCTCAGCAATTTCAAAAATTAAACATGCCAATAGAAGGCATACAACCAGAATATCAATGCCGGGAAAATATTTAAGCATAAGGGCCTACGACCTCATTTTCAGAGCCCTTCCAGAGCGCTTCTCTCCAGCGTTTGTTGCTAGGCTCCAAAAACCACGACATTGACGACTCCAGCGCTGTTCCAAAAGTTTAACTGCTTTCTACTGAATGTGCCGGGATCGCTGGACTACATGGTGTTTTTATTGACAATAGACGCTCTCTGAGTTAAATATGCGTTTGGTGGACACAGGTCCTAATCCGTTTGTTTAATGTGAGTCAGTCCTCAATATTATAATAATAATAATATTATTTATAAACTATGTCAAAATAACAAATACAAATTACATTTGAATGCTGCCTGCACCACCAACATCTTTTAGGGAAAGCGAACCACAAAATTATTTCATAAACCTGTAATTATGTTCACAGTATGCTACATCGGCATCTAGACTGTTTAAACAGTGGAGCCGGCATGAGGTATATATATAAATATCCAGAAATAATAGTGCATTTAATAAATCCTCTAGATTAAAAACATGAAAGAGTGGGTATTGACAGAAGTTAGTTAATCCTGCTGTGTGTTCAAGATGGAAGTTGGTTTTTGGAAACATCAATAAAGAATAGAATTAAGATATAGATCGTAGTCCGCAAAGTTATAGTTTAGATAAGACTGCTATTGTACTAAGGTAAAATATCTATACTAGAAAACATTTCAACACTGGATACAGTTCGCAAAACGCACACACAGTAAACAAAATGCACAGTGCACATACAGTAGCAGGACACACACACACACTTAAAACGGTCTCTTCTCAGCAGCCTTTCGTCGTTTTCTGTTTATTTCGGCCCCCTTATTGTAGTTTTCCAAATGTCATTTCCTCATGCCCTTCAAACGCAATGCAACGCTCCTGAGTGAGAGAGTGTGTGAATGATATTCCAAAATAGCTCCCCCAGAAACAGGAATAGAATACCATCGGCGGTGCAATAAGCCATATTTATGCAGAGCAGTTGACTCCTTCTGGGTTTATTGCCTGGTGGAGGCAAACAGAATACTGTAGGTGGAGATAGATGAGGGGTGAGGCTGTTGATAGGCCTTATTGAAATGTCAATGTCATGCACCCATGTGTATGTGTGGGGTGGGGTAGGGTGCGGGTGTGTTGGGGGTTAGGGTGGTTCTGTCCAAGTGAGAGAGCGATTAGTCTAAGATTTATGAAACGTATTATAAAATAGAGTTGCACAGGTTAATAAAAGAATATACATGGCAAAAGTGTGTAAGTGTAGCGCCCGAGGTGGCGGGGCCAAGCGCCCGCCTCCCTCGATCTTCTTCCCCGGCGTTCTGACCTCAGACCCGCGACCTGCTCATCTCCTGCCACGCCTGCCACACGTGCAGTAGAGCGCAATCCCTGTCACCTGCTGCCCATCAGGGCTATATCTGTTGTCTTGTTCGTCTTGTCAGTGTCCGTGATTGTCGTGTTATTGCCTGTTTGTCTCCTGCGACGGAGTTCGCACAAGCTTTGATTAAAGCATTCCGAGCACTACTGCTCTTTATTAGCATTCTGTCTGAGCTTCCTTGGTCCGCGCCTGCACTCACCTCATCCCCGACAAGTCCTCACAGTAAGTTATATCATCATTTCTAATTCTCTCAAACAACTCAATAGCAACTCAAGTGAAAGAAAACGGAAATACTAAAATATAATGGTCCTCTTTGCCTGTCCCTAAACATATGCACAAGGCTTGTGAATGGCACCATTCACAAAGGCTGAAGGGAGTGGCAGGGGAAAAAATAGAAACGTCAAAGCCTCGGATCTAATCAATAGGCAGTCCAAAGGGTTAAAAGGGCCCAACGAGCTGACAATAATAGAGCAGGCACTATCTAGCCAAACGCCACGTACCTGCAGACAGGCCGAAGATGATTCACGAGAGGGCTGATATGATTAAAGTCAAGCCTTCCTCCTGTGTGGCGAGTCTCATGTTGGAGCTGAACACAACAAGCATCTTTTTACCTTTTTATCTAATCCAGGGCTGCTTAGAAAGCACTTTCGCTTTTAGCATCAGCTCCATTATGGGGGAGGTGTGGCTCGGCAGGAAGGGTGTTCAAGTGCTATACTGCGTGCGTGTGGGTGTGTGTGTGTGTGTGTATGTGCACGCGCGTTTATAGAAAATGTCTGTGTAGACGTCTGGTAAGTCTCAATATCGTTCTTAATACCCTTTCCATTTCCATATTGTTTCTTGGTAACAAACTGCTGGGGGAGGGGGGGGGTAGGTGGATATTTCATGTCAATAGTATGGTGTGAGCAGTTTAGAGGCAGATATAAAATGATGTGTGTACTGTATGTCTTTGTCAGAGAGAGAGAGAGAGAGAGAGAGAGAGAGAGAGTAGAGAGAAATAAAGAGGTCAATGTCCATTACGGCGACTAACAATGAGACGCTAACTGAGGCCATAAAGTAACCCTGCAGTTTCTCTTCAATTTGTGACCGCCAAGAAGATGGAGGGGCGTCATATGTACAAATATACTCTCCGATTGTCTAGTTGCTAAACCGCGTCACTGAACGTTTGCATATAGTTGAATGTTGGTCAACTTTGCCCGTCGTCAAGTCGCTGAGCAGTTAGTCGCCACCCACTGTATCTCTCACTGTCACCCATAGTTGCCCGGCGCTCCTTGAAATAAATGAAGCTCTGTCAGCAGTAATGCCAAAGCTGCCCTCTGCCCACGCTCGTTTCTAACATTGTTGTTTAGGGGATTTGAACACACACACACACACACACACACACACACACACACACACACACACACACACACACACACACAATAAACTCACGCACAGAGTTGGCAAAGAGAAATAAATGTGTTGGAATGTTATCTAAATGTCATTGAGTCCTTTTGGGAGAGACAAGGTTGATTGGTGCATTGTGGGTAAAATGTGACCATGTACGGTACACTACAGGCTAGAATACAGAATATAATAGGAATGGATGTGTTTGCATACAGGTTCTCAAAATGAAGTTTTTGGATAAGAAGATGACAAAGATTTAAATTATTTTAGAAACATGTTCTATCTATTTCTATCTATGTATAGTAATAAAACTACATTTAAATGTTTTACTCAAAGTGAATTGACCTTTTTCCGCAGTCTCAAACGTCTCCAAATGAATTGCTGTTCTGGATGTATGTGAAAAAAGGAGCTCGGCTCGTGCCTGGGTCCGGTCCAGAAATCATCCCGGCACGGTGTTAACAGAATTCAGACAGGGCTACCCCCGGTCAGACCAGACCCCACAGGCCCAGACGACACACATCACGTGCTGTGTCATTCTGCCCTTCACTTTCTCACTCCATTACTGTACCTCTCTTCCTCTGCCATCATCTCTCCATTATTCTGGAGAAAGCTTTTTTAACTCGATCAAAACACTCACACCTTCTCCCTGAGAAGCCTCCGGCCCACGCATTGGAAACGCATTGCGAAGGCTGGGATAATGCTGTGTGGTGCACCACATTGTTTGTGTTATGACTTAGACCTAGCCTGGCTCCGCCGGACTATGCTCTCGGCTCAATTTATTTAGCTGAGATTACAGTCTGGAAACCCTGATCACGTTAGCATTCACACAGCCACATAGCTGGCGGCCCAATCAGTGTGGATTAATGAGATGACGTTGAAGTCAAGGGTGTTTTGAAATGGTGGTAGAACGATCAAAACACTTGTAGCAACACCATTTGGTTCAGCACTGTCCCAATAGTTTAAAAACTATTGGACTATTAAACAGATGCCTACGCCAAGTAGGAGGATACTACTGCAAACACATCGCCAGATGTGAATATGGTCACGTTACACCAGGCTAACTTAGAGCAAGGGAAACTAGGGTTGGGTACCTTTCACATTTGAATCGATACCGGTGCCGGTCCGGTAGCTCAAATTCGGTACCTGTACCTAGCGGTAACTTTCTTCGATACCTTACTCTCTGTAATACCATTACAGTAATTAAATGTTGCCTATGGAAAAAAACTGCTTTCTGACTTCTACAAACAATGTATTTTAGGATTTCTGCTTTAGCCTATAGCCTAATTTAAGTATTATTGAACTCTGTCTCCTACAGTTTTCCTGATCACCTACAGCACATTCTTCGCAGAAATACGGTAGCTTTCGTTAGTATGGAACACTTTCAATAGTGACAATAATTGTTGTAGTAGTTGTGGCCTACAGGGTTAAATCCTAAACTCCATTGTAAATATTGCTGCTATAATAAACAATAGACCTAGTTGACTCGGTTTGACCTCACCTGTGTTCAACACCAGAGACCTGTGCACATGTGACCTAGTTCCTGCTCTCTCATCATACCGATGCAAGAGTTTGCTGTGTCCGCTTCTACAGCGGTCTGTTTATCTCATTGCTACAGTCTCAATTGCAAGTTACGAAGAGCTGGAAGCGGCACCCAATTAAACGGAGGCACCGTGCAGGAAATCCCCTGATAAACAGATGCGCAACGCTTAAATAAAAAGTAAGCCCTCAATATAGTTTACATTTCCCACCGTGGTTCGAACATTGTATCGAATATCGATATTTTATATATTATAACGTAGACATTTCAGTATCGTGACAACACTATTTCAGCTCTGCAAAATTGGTAGGCAAGATGCAAGTGTAAATATTAGAGTTATTATTCCTTTTGTGCATATGGTAGGCCACATTATTGTGTTCCATTTCAATGTTCTCTATTCTACTCTGGGATCAAACCTCATCAAGGCCTTCCAGTCCCTCTCTACTGCAGCCTTACTCCAAATATTCCTTCAGTAGCAATAAACTCACTCTGGATTTACAATGAGCTGCTTACTATAAACGTGCTTTACGGCCATGTTGGTATTTGTGTGAGTGCGCGCGTGCGCGCAAATTAAATAGGCAAGTGGGCAATAATCATTGAAGCAAACTTGAAAACATGAAATTTGAAGAAATGGGGGAGAAAAAGTGATACCAAATATATTGGACTAATAACAAGATGAAGCACTGTAATGCATTTTAATAGAAGCAAAAATGGAACGCTTCCGGTCTTATAAATGGGTGTGTCATGGCATTTTGCTGTGGATGCTGCTCAAAATAAATACCATTCTGGCCTTAGATTGATCATAGGTACTTGGAAATTAATGTAACATATGCCATATACCCATTAACGCCACCAAAGAGAAATAATGGGCAATGTTATGGTGAAACCCATTACCCTTCCATTGACGTGCATGTACAGAACTGTGTCGTTCTGGTCAGCATAAAGGGTGAAAACCCCTTCCCCTTCCAGTGCCGCCTGTTGAACTCTCTCTGTTTCCATTCTCTTTGGTGACACTAAGCTCAGATGTGCTCTGTTTCTGGATTTTGGTGATGCAGGGCTCTTTATCGTTGCTTGGCAAACTAAGATGGCTCCTTTCCAACCGGTGTGTGTAAGTGTGTGTCATGCAATGTGACCGCCGCCGATTACGCCCCGTCTATAATTGGCCGCTCCAGCCACTAATTCTAGGCTGCAGTTAATTATCATTGACAGACTGCCAGTCAAAGAGGGGCCGGCGTCACATCAAAACAGCCGTTTAACGGCGGACGATTAACATACAGTCAACAAAATGTAATGTGTCCTTTTGCTTGAGGAGCCACCTGCACACTGAAACAGGTTTGGCCCAGACACAGCTGTGTGCCGGTGCATTCACATCTTAGCGGAACCATTTACCAAGAGGACGTATTTCCATGGCACTATGGGTTGCTTGTTTTAACTCTAATTTGTATGCCCAGCACAGCTGTAGAGGGGACTGTCTTTCATCTTTGAAGTGTGCATGTTACATCCAGGCAGTTAACTATATTGAAAGATGGCAGGCTGTTATCTTTGGATGTCCATAAAATAAACAGTGCTCCAGTCCTTCTTTTGAATATGTGGCCGGGGTCACCAAATCCCTATATTAGATTCGCTCCTCTCATCTCTTGCGAATGATTGACTCTGGAGAGCTTACTCCCTCTGGCTTAGCACAAAGTTGCACTTTGGCACACTCTCCGGTTTTGCATTAGGTCCGCATGGGTCTATTGGGTAAAGTGGAGACTATTAAATGGCCCACTGTGTTGTGAAGAACAGACTTGTGGCGTTATCCACAAAATAGCATGGAAGACCCTGTGAAGTCAAAGCAACTCATAGCACCCCAAGGATACGCTGTATCTATATTGAATTGTGGTCGCCCCGCATAATGTGCGCCTGCTGGTAATTCGGAAGGAAACAAAGGCTCGGCAACAACGGACGGTCACACCTTTTAGAGGCGGTTTGTCTCGGCACAGCGGCTATTGTCATCGCCTGCGGCGCGCACCCTTCTCCGAAAGGAAAGCCTTCTCCGAAACGAAAGCTAGGAAAGAGGCACATGTCTCCCTGTCTCTCCCAGAAGAAGAGACTTTTCTTCTCTCATTCCTTATCTTATCCCCCCTCCCCCATCACACACAAGGGCTGTCTAGCCTGTGTATCCTCTCTCTCTCTCCACTTCCAGCTTCCAGACGTCTGGCTCCATCTTTATGCGCGGCCAGACTCACGGGACGAGTCTTAAATGTTTAATGTCTGCGATGACAGACTTGCCCTCCCCTCCCACATCCCCTACCTCCACCCCACCTGCGAGCGCCATCCAGCCAAGACGTGGAGAGGTGATGGGGAGAGGAGGGGAAACTCTGTGTGAACAGCTCACCTCTTCCCGGGCAGATTAGGGATGCGCACAGGTCCAGATGAAGAGTTCCACAAGGGTATCAGAATAAATCTCCCCTGACAGACGGGTTGTGTAAGTGGTACACCCTTTCACCGTGAGGGGCTACACTCTGTACGGGCCAGGGCAGCAAGGGCACCATGGGTATAGGAACACTGACAGAAAAGCAATGTGGTGAGTAGAGACAGATAGAGAGAGACAGGGAGAGAGAGAGAGAGAGAGAGAGAGAGAGAGAGAGAGAGAGGGGTGGCAGATGTAAAAAGACAAAGTATACGTACAGTAGAGAGATTAATGGTTAGTAATAGAAACTTCATAAAGGAAAGTAAGGAATTGCCAGAGTATGGCGGCAGATGTGATAAGAAGCGAAAACAACGACAAGCCAAGTTACTAGCAGCGAGAGAGAGAGAGAGAGAGAGAGAGAGAGAGAGAGAGAGAATATTTAAGGTGAGTTATACATCCAGGTTATTTGCATCTAGGCCAGACTCCGGCAGACCAAAGGGTTACGCCATTTCCAGAAAACCGCATGACATTTTTAAGCGCTGGGGGCGAAATATGGAAAGCAGTAGAGCAGAAGGAAATGCTTCATCTTACCAATAAAATACACATGTACATATATTGTTTGGCATAAAGCATAGATGTGTCTTGGTATTGATTAGAATAGTCCTTATTTAGCAAATCCTTTGAGTTTATTTGATCGGTATCTTTTGATTTTCAGCGTTACTAGTTACTTGATTTAGTCATACCTTCACATAAGATGGACTTATTATAACACGTCTAGATATAATAGAAACGCACACGTTACAAAACAGAATCACTCAAGAACCTAAACTAAAAAGAAATCAAATCAAATCATATGAATCAAATTCCATTTCCCTGCTTGCCTCAAAGCTACTGGCAATGATGGATTAACAATTTCTATGGCAACGACAAATTACAGCACCGTAAACAATGGCAGAAAACAACAGCGACGGACGAAACTGAGCTCATCAGAGATGGTTAGATGCACATCTCTGGCTGCCGCAAAGCACCGTGGGTAGCAGGCGGGCGGGGGGGGGGGCGCAGAGGAAGAGCTCATTTATTCCAAACAGAAATAATGCAATTAGAATGAGATTAAAGAAGAGGGACGTCTATGTGGAGGGGCAATGGTAAGTAAATAAGAGAGAGAGAGAGAGAGAGAGAGAGAGAGAGAGGGAGAGAGAGAGATGGAGCGATGGGCTTTCTTTTCAAGACAACTCCAATGACAGAGCAATTCTTCATTAGCCAGCTTCTTTACGGTGAAGCCCTGATGGTTAGACGAGTGCGTGAGGCGCGGGGGTCGTCATTTATCTATTTCGAATGCCGTGGGGAGTAAGCGTGGGGTGCCGCGCTGAGCCGCCCCGCTGGGTTAGCCACCGCCGAGCCCTGACACGTCGCAATGAATGGGAGCACACAGACAACTGGAAAACAGATGTGGCGGAACAGCACACGAAGATGTAACAGTGTATGTTTGCAGGGTTGTGCTTCTGTGCTGTGTGTGGATGTGACGTGATGTCATGTGCCACAGATTATCTAGACGCACGGTGATGCCATAACTATTTTGGTGCCAGACAAAAATATAGAATAATATAGGAATATGGAGATATACAGTATAATCTTCACCCTAAATCACATTGCCAATAAATGGTCATGTTTATAAAGTAGCTGTAATCAAAGATGTTCCCGTTTTCAAATGTTCTCGACGGTTGCAGCTCATTCTGTTGGTATTTCATCTTTTCAACTCTGTGTTGTCAAATACGGTTCACAAGTTTAGCGTCGCCTATGAAATATGTGTCTAATCTGCCCCTGAGAAAAGGAGTGGCTGAATTCAAACAGGTAGGCCTTCATTTCAGTTAATTCTCCCAGAGACAGGCGAAGGAGGAGGTGGGGAGTTGGGCTGTGAGATGGTTCTTTTTTAGTTTCCTGCCCTCTAGTGGTCAGAAACCAATTAAGGCTGGGTCAAACAGGAAAAAATTATGTATTGCCTTAGTGTTAAATTAAACTCAGTAATCATCAACCTGCCGATATGAATGTAACACCTTGGTAGCAGTTCCGAACCTCTAAGGTGAGACTAACCCAACGGTTATTAAAACGGACTGAGCAGGGGAAATGAACAAGTGACACTAACCCCCTCGACAACAGAGGTACCACAGTCTTGCAAGACACCTGACCCCCAACTGCCCCCATTGGTGGGAAATGGTGGCTTAGAGCTGTAAACTGTAATTGTAAAGGACATGCATCCAGTGTGAATGTGTGTTTATGTGTCAGTCTGCCTCTGTGCAAATGCGTGACGGTGAGAGGTGTTCCAACAGTGCATCAACCCACCTTCCCGATGGTAAACTGATAAATGCTGGGTCATTTTTAGAGCCCTTCTCTTAACCTACTATTTAATGTCTCTTTCCATCTCAGAGTAATCTTTCAATTTTCTCATTTTTGGATCGATAGGGACTCCGGGAGAATAAAAGGGCTATTTCCCCTAACATTCGAATAGAGCTGACCCACATTGGGCTGCCTCATGATTTCTAATCACGCCAGGGAGACAACATCTCCAGATTAGGTAGCTCTGAGTGTATAGTGCAAGTCAATCCTAATGAACTGAAGATGAAATTACTTCAGTATGCTAAAAATAAGAATAATTGAGAGAGAGATAAAAAGGTTGTTCGAAGCTATAATTAGCACTGAACATTAAGCAATAAATGACTGGATAGGCACAGTGGGTGAGACTATCTTCCTGGGTGACATCTTAAGTGATGCTTTAGTCAAAATAAACACAGTCAGATGAAAGTAGTCAGATGACGAGTAGGCTACTGTAGGAAACAGCACTATACAAGACAAACTAACCCCAACTTTACGTTAAAAGATATGAGATTCCTGTCCAAGAACATCTCCCCATTGTCTGATCCCAATGCTTAACTTTCCCTGTAAATAGTGAATCCTGACCCTCGTGTGTTGACGAGTGTACAATGCCTGCATTTCTTACACATCCTCCTGCAGTTGTTCAGGCCTGTACTCTAGAGGAGAGCCTTGGGCTCCTACTGTGCCAACTTTAACATTATTACTATGGCAAAGTCCGATAGTTCTACATTAGACCAACATAGCCCTAGAGAGAAGCTCCCCGGTCCGATCATTGGCCAAATAAATGTAATAACCAAAGATAAATGGATATCGACCACAGTAGCTGGTTTTCAGGTCCACTCTATACACTTCACTTGGTTGGCTGATGTTAGGATTTACGGATACAAGGCAGATACATTTTCAAGCTCAAGCTAATGAAGACCATGTACGAAAACTGTCGGCATCATTTACTTTACAGCGGTACATATAGCTGTTCAGGTGTTATTAGCATTCATGAGTAGCATTAGCCCTTGGCTGTTGCAATACCAGGATTGCAGATATTGCTAACAGGTTAATTGGAATTCAGACTATACTGTACTGATTCAGATTTAAGTCTCAGGAAGTATTAGCATGCAGGTGTTGTGGGGCAAGGTGTTGGCGGGAATAAAAGGGAGGAGGGTTTAGTGATTAGCACGAAAAGCTCTTACTCCACATGCAGGATCAGGGACGGGCTCTGGCACAGTCCTAAAGGCTAATGAACCAGAGCCCCGGTAAGCGACAATAGGGAAAATCAAGGGGGTGGGGGGAAGAGAACACGGAGGTAGACAGGCTAGAGATAGAGACGATTATATGCTAATAAAGGGTGAGGTCACAGCATTGCTTACACACCAATGCTATTTAAATATGCTCAAACACGTCGCCTTGTATGTACCTTCTGGCATGAAAATGCACTCTCAACTTCTTATTGAACTTCCTCGTAGTTTAAACCTGTCAATCAGGTGATAAGCATGTCTTATGTATTAATGTATCTTGCGCACACCCACAGTTCACAAACACAAGCACAGATCTCTTTTGGCAAGTATGCCGTTTGTTTGTTCATGTAGGGATGTTTTAAGGTCTTTATTATGATTAAAACAACTGCAAAGCCCTCCTGACACTCCATTACCCAGAATGCCCCAGGTGAGGGAGGATTGCACATCATGGCTGTATCTCAATATGCATTCTTTTCTGTTCTTGCGTTTTTGTGGACTTGTGAAATGTCATCATTCACAGCCAAGTACTCTTCAAATTCACAAGTTCGCATCTAGCCAAGAACAGATAAAATACCAGGAAGTGTTCTCAATTAACGGTAAATACCAAGGATGCATCCAGTGGTGACTTGTGTGTGAACTTGTCCGTGAATATCCCAGAATGCATTTCAATCAACAAGCGGCAAAAGCAGTCTCAACACACAACAATACTAGCTATACTGTACTTTTTGAAATACTTCTTTTATTGTGTCACAAAATGCTGTTTTAAGAGTTTTTGAAGTGAGAATATACATGTTTTAACTACAAATATGTGGTCGATTTATCAAGATGATGACAAGATCAACATTTTTCGTAGATGTGAGGTCCCGGCTATCAAGCGTCCAAACGCGTATACAATTTTGCGCTGATTTTACTGGTACCAGTGTTGTCATCCTTGAGCCCATGGTATTGCACAAAAGCCAAGAACTATAGCCAAGAATATGGATCTCAATCTAGATCTGTCCTTGCATTCTTGCAAGACCATTCTCAGAGGGACACTTGGCAAGAATGTACCCCTCAAGAACACAAGTACGTACCTGGCTTTTTCGGAATTGAGAAACAGCTATTGATTTCACACCACAATACACTTTCTGTCCAACAATGTCAATGTTCGTACCGGTTCCATGGGATACCACAACGTTTATAGATGATCAGGTGAAACTCTAGGAGGGGGGATGTGACTGTTAACAAATTGATGCAATAATATCAAGACGGTGACAGCAGACACCTAGTTTTCAGATTTTCTAAATGTTAAAGAGTATTTAAGCAACAGGTGCATCATACGGACAATCAATGTAAAATTATTTTGAATTATGTTTTTTGTACCACAACAACAAAAGTTCTTTATACACAATTTAGTGTGGTATCAGGTTATGCTTAACAATAACCAGTTGCAAATTAAAGCTATGTTAGTGGGAGTAGATACTGTAGGCTATTGTGGCATCCTGGGTGACCATCTTCATTAAAAATATAAAAGGCAAATACACATCTTTATATGTAGTCCATTGTTTAGTTATTTTTATGTCATCTGAGAAGATTGATTGCCACTGTTGTTTGCTTCAGCAAGCTTCCCAGCAATGTTAGCAGTTTGGATCAGCAATTCCAGCCACAGACAGTATACAAACAGCAGTGTCCTGTGATTCCACCCTCGGTGATTGACCTTGAACAGGTAATTGGCGGGCCCGGCTTGGTGGATGTCTCGAGGGCTGCATGTTGGAGGGATACCACACAAGCAGACCTATCTTTTCCATTTCTCATTATTTAGCCACCCGGCATGCCTTCATCTCTATTGTGCCAGCATGTATCCTTCCTGCAGTCTCTTGACCAACATCCATCCTAATGTCCTTGTTTGTTTCATTATTCTTAGACCCCAAAACAAACTTGCTTTGTCCTTCTCTTCAAAAGTTGTTCATCTTTTGCAATTTCGTTTCTAGCCTTAATTTGTATTTTATCAATGATTTTGTTTCATTACTAATCCACAGGGCCTCTAAGAGTCTCTTACAGCCTTGCAGATTGTGTTATTTATTAGAATGTTATTTCTACTGTTTATGTAATATTCCTATTGCTGTTATTGTTCGTTTAACATATCCAAAGCACCGATTACAGAGATAGCGCCACCTGCAGAACAGATGTGGCCCTACTGAGACAGTAGAGGAAGCAGAGAGAATAACACAGCATTCACAGTGTAGAGATCTCAGCCATCACATGTAAGCCTCAAGCCTTCTCCTTCAGCTGCGTGATAGGCTCTTCCCGCTGCGCTCTCTCTAGGTATATTCTAAAGGCGCTCCATCTCTCCTGCCCAATGAAATCCTCCTCTGTCTCCCAGCGCCTCTCTCTGGCCTAGGGCAGGGCGGCTGCAGTGTGTGGAGCATGCCAGCTGCCAGGACATTGTGGTGTCAGAACACCGGAGATGACTGATGTTGGCTAAGTGGGACGTTCACGCACGCAAGGAGGGTGTGCCCCAAAGAGCACGACAACCCTGGTCTCTCTCTCTCTCTCTCTCTCTCTCTCTCTCTCTCTCTCTCTCTCTCTCTCTCTCTCTTCCCCCCCCCTTTCCAGGATAAAAGCTTTACTGCATGTGAGACTTTAGGTTGTGCGGTGTAATACAATAGATCAGTGTGTGTGTGCGTGTGGTTGGTCCCCCATATGTTACTTGGGTTTAGTGTTCAGGATTACACTGAATGTATCCGCACACACACACACACACACACACACACACGCACACACAGGTACACACACACACACACACACAGAGTACATACAGTATATACAATACAATGTATGTACAAATACTGTACATACATACAGTACTGTGGACACACACACACACACACACACACACACACACACGCACACATAATGTCCAGAGTGCATGCCGTGCATGCCTAACTGGCTAACGAATGTCCTCCCACTCTGTCACAGTGAAATAGCTAGCTGCTGAAGGACATGGAGGACACGCACACACACGCACGCACACACACACGCACACACGCACACACACACACACACACACACAGAGAGAAAAAGAGGCATCCAATTTTCACAGTGAAAAGGCAAGAGGCGTAGAAGGCAGAAGTGGTGATTTAAAATAACCTGTCCTCTCTCACTGTGTGCGCTGTCAAAGCCAAAACTGTAAGACGGCCATGTTGGTGGAGGTTTACACGTAACCGATGCCACAACAGAGAAATGACACACTGGTACCCAGGTCAATAGCAAAGCATCCTAGGCCCGAGTGAGACGAATGATGACACATCTATGGCACCATAGGGTAATGTAGTCACTATGAGTATGAATATATGAATCTTTCTTAAGGGGGACTATAAAAGGTATTATTTTTAATGACAGCAAAGGTTTTCTACTTGGTTTCTACTTGGAAAAGGTTCAGTACCCCTGATAAAGGACTGTTTTCCACACATTATACTGTATGTAACGTTAGCATTTTTTTCAGTGACCAAACTGAGTGATACAAACACTGAAATGATTGTCGGACTGACACACATTGCACAAGTGGCTCACATGTACAGTAAGTTAACAAGCTGTATGCCTATGTTGTGTAGGGATGCAGCGATGAAACTGTTTCACTATTAACAGGGATTTAAAACGGGATTTCAAGCTTTTATAACCGTAAAGGCTCAGCTACACCGAGTGTTTTATTTCCTCACTCTCAAAATAGGGACATTTTGGATGCAAAGTGAGGACAATGAAATAAACATTGCCAGGCGCAATCTGCAGATTGCAGACAGAACAAATACAAAGTTATACTAGAAAAATGCTAACTTCGCTAACTTTAGTAGCCCAACAGTAAGTGCGAACAACCAAAGTTCTTTGAAGTTCTGCCTTCAATAACTCACATTCAAAAAGTGCAGAGAAGACAGCAACGGTGAATTCCGAATTGTTCTTTTTGGCTTTCCAGCAACAGAGCTACGTGCATTTAGAGACCATCAACAAAGTACACTGTAGTGGAGAACGGATTATTTGAAACACTGATACTGTTACTAATTGAATATCTATGAAATACAGCTATATTTTCTACACATACTGTACCAGTGACCTTACCAGACATCAAAATGCAATTATACATAATTGAGGTAATTTCTGTGGGATGGAAACTACTGCATATTTCAGATTTATTTAAGGTTTATCCTTTTAGGAAGTTTCACCAGAGCAAATGTTTTTAGTACATAGACTAGGGCAACTCTGGTCCTGGATGGCCGCACCCTGCATGTTTTACATCTATCCCTGCACCAACACGCCTCATTCAAGGCTGTTAGAAGTCTGATAACGATCCGTTAATTTGAATCAGTGTGTGTGTTGGAGCAGGGAGAGATCTTAACCATGCAGGTTGCAGCCCTCCAGGACCTGAGTTGAATAGCCCTGCTATAGGGGAAGGTCTGTGGAACCCCCTGAAAATAGGATTAACCTTTCCCCCCACAGGTTAGTAGCAATACTTTTTCTCCAGAGGAAACACTGAAGCAACTGTGGGTTGGGCCATTGGCAGTGAAGCAGGAGAACGGGCATTAGATCGCTCTCCAAACCGACATTGCTAGTGTTGTGAAATTCATGCATAGTAATCGTGAAACCATGATTATTCCTCAGACTATAATCGTACCATCAACATTTCTAATCGTTGCATCCCTAATGGTGTGTACTGGGAGCATACAGTATATGGTACTGTACAGTATCTACTCTATCTACTTTGGTCGGTAATAGGTATTTGCCCGATCACACCACATAGGCTCTAAAGGCCAGTAAGTAAAATCCCAGCTATTTAAGAAAATAGTATACATTACACTCCTTAGCTCTAGAAAATACCTTGCTTATGTACTTTAATTTTATGTAAAAGAATAGAGATTCTACAGATGATTTTCATTTTGACAAGGATGCAAGACTGGAAGTCTTTGCTCTTTTCTATAGTAGCTCTTAGCCTATAGCACTCACTTACTATACATATTGATAACAGACCAACCCCCCACACTCATACACACACACACACACACAATTTATGCAGTGCATCTAAGAGATATATTGAATCAGGTGGTGACATTATCACAAACAATTCCAGAAGTATGAATAATTTAAACTTTCAAAAATGTGTGTGTGTGTGTGTGTGCGCGCGTGTGCATGCACGTGTGAATGCAGAGTTTCTGTAGCCAACTGTGAGGTTATCGCTGCACAGTTTCTCGTGTCTGAATCTAAAAATAGTTGAAAACCTGCAATAACCACAATAATTACACCCATACAGACTAGGCTATTGTCGGCTACACTATACTGACATAACATTTAAAACATTATTCACAATAATTCCTTTCGGTTCTACAAAAAAAACATACTTTCTTCACACACACAAAAAAAGCAAACACAATGTTCTTCTCACACCATACCAGAAAATGCTAACTTTTGACAGTAATACTTGATGATATAATTTATTAATGTTGATAACATATTAAAAAAAAACTCCCTCCTGGATTGACCTCACCACGGCGATTAGCAAACCACTTCTAACAGGGTATAACGTCACAAGACTCTAATCCTTCACAGCAATTACGGCATTGCCGTTGGCACCTCAAATGACTCGACGTCTGATAGCGAAGCTCATTTGTTTCCCAACCCATTACTTTATAGCCTTGAAGACTCATGTAAAGATTAGCGATTTGTCTCCCCGAAACCTCTTATTCCACAAGAAAATAATAGTGCCTTCAAATAGCATTTTTTTCACTTGTTAATTTTACAAAATATATTTTTGCATTTTCAGCACTATGCCTGAAAATGGAATATACTGACTAAACCTGAAGTACTGTAGCACTGTCCAAGTACAGCTTAGAGAGGGGGAAAACATGGGCAGAGAGACATAATTTCAGTAGTAGTTACCAGAAATACTATAATACCTAGAAAGTGTCCTTAAACATTACATTGTATTTCTTTTATTAAGAGGGAAACAGAACCTAAGAGCCTATTACTATCTGCATGGCACATTCTCAGCTTTGCTTCATATAATTACAGGCCTAATGTAGCAAAACTATTCCAACCTAGCAAGGCCAGAATTATAAGTGAGTGTGAGACAGGTAATGAAACTTTGAATTTAGGAATCAGACTCTCAAATAGGCTACAAAGAACATTCTGCCACTGCATAGGAAAACATTATAAATGTATATTTTGTTATTAGCAATGTTAATATTGAGCTTTCCTCATTTTGATCCTTTTAATCATTCTTTGTTTATTTGACCTTCAGTAAATATTAC
Source organism: Forbesichthys papilliferus (assembly GCA_025399855.1). Taxonomy (NCBI): domain Eukaryota; kingdom Metazoa; phylum Chordata; class Actinopteri; order Percopsiformes; family Amblyopsidae; genus Forbesichthys; species Forbesichthys papilliferus. The sequence goes on along the minus strand of JAODOY010045627.1, from coordinate 824 downwards.
AGACAGAAAACAAAAATCTGTCTGTTAGATTTTGAGTTCTTCAAACTGTTAAACTGAAATGTTCCAGGAATGAAATTTAGACTTGGTGCAAAGTTACACAAAAACTGCTCACGCTGTCAGGACTATTATTATACATGAACTATAGCAACTGTGATCTACAGCAGCAGTTGAGTTAGCATCTAGTGCTTTGCAAAAAGGAACCTGTTCTCAGTCCATTAGCCAGGTGACACAAAGACAGCAGTACATCTCAATACTTGATGTCAGATTTAGAGTCAGACGTTTGATGTACTTAACATAAAAATTGTGGAACATGATGAACCTCATTATTAACAGAAAAAAAAACATATTAACCTACTGGGCAATTAGCAGTGGCATCATTCGATATTATCATTAATATTCGTCATTATTTCCTTTATATAACCACTGTCCGTCCCCCACCCCACACACGCCACGTGGACAGATGGTGACTTCTAAATGGAAGCTCAGCCAGGTGTGGCTCCATGTAGGGGTGGTCAGGCGTGTGTAGGTGCTAGACTTGACGATGTGACGCACAGAGATGGGGTTGCCGGGATACTGTACTGGAGCAACACACACACACACACACACAGATGTGCATGCATGCAAACACACACGCACACACACACGCACACGTACAAACACATGCGCACACACACACATGTGCATGCATGCACGCACACACACACACGTACGCACACACACACACACGTACAGTATGCAAACAAGTCTACATAAAGATATGCCTCACTCACACACACACACACAAGCAGCATGAAAAATCTGTTCAATTTTTAAGATGTGCTGAG
>JAODOY010045616.1:0-19444 GCA_025399855.1 Forbesichthys papilliferus | reverse complement strand
TCCATGCGGTATGTGGGCCGGATGAACGTGTCTGGTGTGGGCCAGATCAGGGCCAGATAAATGTTGCTATCTGGGGAGGTAGATATCCGGTATTATGGGAGTGTGTTTGTGTTCAGCTCCGAGACCCGATTTGAACAGCTAAACACACTTTTCAACGGGCATGGATGGAGTGTAGTTATGGTAACAATAAACACAGTTACGCATTCACCTTTTTGGAAGTGGAACCACGTTTGGAACAGGTATAAAGCGCGCGCCGCACGGTTGTCTTTGTGCACGAGGATTTCATAACAATGCGCAACTGAGCATATTAGAGCTGCGAACATACTGGCTAGAAGTTACTTGCACAAACTGGGCCTAAATATTTTTTAATGTTTGCACACCAAGATATTTAGTCGCATTTCCGAGTGAAATGGTCGCACTGTAAGAGCCCTGCGAGCTGACTGCTGCGCCCGTCATTCAGTGACAAATGTATAGCTTATCGGAAATGAGTTTAAAAAGTTATCAAAAAAGTTTATATCGCGATAGATATCGTTATTTAATTATTGTCCAGCCCTAATTAGTCTACTGGTTTATATTATTTTTCAGTACACTATGTAGGCTATAAAACTTTGAAAATTAGCTTTAGATTACTATCGTGAGTTTTTAGATACCTAAAAACATAACCAGAAACATGAGCTGACACTGGTATGATGTTAGCAATCCATCAAACTATAAATAATTAAAGTAACGGTGCTTTTATTGTCACGTACACATAGCGAAATTTGTTCTCTGCATTTAACCCATCCCTCAAGGGAGCAGTGGGCAACCGCTGTGCAGCGCAGGGGACCGACTCCAGGTAGAGGCCAGTGTCTCTGGTCAACGTGTTTTTGATAGTGGGGGAAAACAGAGCACCCGGAGGAAACCCACGCAGACACGGGAGAACATGCAAATTCCACGCAGAAAGGCCGGGACGACTGGGGTTCGAACCTGGGACCTTCTTGCTGTGCATGCTATCCACTGTGGCCTCGTGATATCCACTGTATAATTATGTTACAGGGTTCCCACTAGTCATGGAAATTCTGGAAAATCTAGGAATTTTAATAAAGTCTATTCCAGGCATGGATATTCACGGAATCTTGTAATGTTTTGGTCAAGTTAGGTAACATCAGGGAAATTACTTGGATATCAGGAAGCTTGATGATAAGGTTACTTCCTCAAACAAAAGACACAGAAGAGGACAGAAGATTATAGAGCATATCTGTATTTCTGACCTCAGCAGGGATAATAATAGTACATGAAAAAGGCTGATCTACAGGAGAATTTGAAAGCAATAGAGAATGTCTGACACTGCATTATATTTTGTCACCTGATGCCTAGATTTAGAGTTTTCCTTTACATAATAAAATAACTTTCCACCATTGTTTTAAGGAGAAAAGGCACAAATTGATGCTTTAAATTGACCAGACTACAGGAAATTGAATTTTTGACGCTCAACATTTTCTGGGGGAGGACTCTTATTAGTATAAGGAAGATTTCCCCTCCTTACAAACGAGTTACAAAACCTAATTTAACATTGATTTTTTTACATGTGTTGTCAAATATTATCCAATTAATATTCAGATTTTTATCGTTGTACTTCTGCCTATACACAGCCATCAAAATGAAAGTTGAGGAAAAGTCAGGTGATTTTACATTTGACTTATATCTCTATAGTGGGAACCCTTATATTAATAATGGATGTGATAGATTTACAGCTGGTGTGCGAATGATCAAGCATCGATAAAAGTGAATACTGCAGAGGTGGTGGGGGCCCCCCAAATTAAATTTTGTTTATGGCCCAATTAAGTCTTAAGCCGGCTCTGCTATCGTGTGTAGGCTATCGGCCTATAACCCATGCATGATGACCCATCAACCAACAGTTTTAGATCAATGCAATTGCCTATACCTCTTTCAGCTCCTTTTCAATCTGCATGGCGCGCTGTACAATCGGGCCACGTACAGCATATTCCACCTTCTTCACGGTGGGGTTCATTGTCTCAATGGTCAACACCTTGCCCCGAGACGCAACACCATTATCGGAAATCTTCGGGGAATCCGCGGGGAATCCGCGCCGCGTGGCACTGAGTCCTGCCATGGATCTGCTGGGCTGAGAGAACAAGTAAAGGGAGCACCGTGTATGGAACACAGCAGCTGGCCGTCCGACGGCGTGCGCCCCAACGTTACAGTACGCAAACTCTTTTCGTTCCCTTGTTAAAAGGCGTACGCTTCTAGACGGCAACATCTGTATCCGTGAAGCTGACATAATTAACAATCTTTCGAAAAGTTTTTGCTTGAACTTCAGAGACGTCGGTCGGTATAGCCTATGCAACGATCCCGCTCGTTGCAAAACTTCAGGGGGAAGCTTTTTTTGAAATGCAACCACCACTTCTGAAACCGAATACAAACCTTTGGACCAACAATTGAGTAAGCTAGTAGCTTAGGCTAATGGTGGCTTTAACAAAGTGATTAGTCTTTTAGTCCCGATTATCAGCTTTCTTTCTACTGGAAATGTGTTCGCGCTCACTCAGCACATATAGCCTATTGCAACATCAGGCTACCAACCCCCTCTTTACCGCAGTGATCACTCCATCCGCTTTCCTCTCACAAGACAGGCTAGTGGCTATACGTACCGTTGGGTGCTAAATCGAGGGTGGGTCTCCCGTTACCGAGACGACAGACGAGCTTCTTCTAACTTTTCTTTTTGGTTCACTACTGGCGCACCACACTTTTGTCATTTCAGTGCCGTAGTTTTGGGGAGGAGACTTGTAAGCATGCTTGGGGGCAGACAAAAGATGAATAGGCTATATATAGGACATTTGCATATATTCCGATTTCAGCATTGGCAAATATAACTTTTCTCAATAATTTCATTGAAAGATGAATGGCCCACGATTGCACTGGTGTGTCTTGTACTGGCAACAATAAACGACACTCTAAAATGTGCAGTTTAATATTGAATAAAATGTGTGTCAAAGCGTGTGCTCCTCCAACATGTGGCAATGTGCCATAAAACTGCACGTTTCTGACTGGACTTCTGACACACACACATGTACAATAACCATTCCGTTTAATCAACATCTTGGTGTATGCCACACCTGCTGTGGGTGAAGTGTTTATATTTAAGTGAATATAATCTTAATCAATTCCTCACTTGTTTTTCCAAAGGCACCCTAAACATAATTGATATTCCATGCAAATGTGATTGTAAAGATACAGAAATATAATAGTGTTATCATGGGTTTGCCTGCCTAAATATAGCCAGGAGTCCTGGCACACATTTTTTACCTAAACACAACAATTATAACATGAGCATATGCTGTTAAGGACATACTAAAAATAATTTGGTTTTAAAGTAAACTTTAAAACCAAATTATTGTTAAATATTGTTGTAAATTAGATAAACCTTTTATCAAGTATCAGTTTTATAAAGTATTAAGTTGGTCATTTTATTCACGGATCTCAAAATGTAACACTACTACTCAGACATTGTGAAATGTAATTTAATAAAGTAATGTAAATATATGAAGTCATAGATTCCATGCGTCTATTAAATACACTGAAACCCTGTAGTCCTGAATTTTGGGACTAGAATATAGGTGCAGACAATATGTGGTTAACTTGTACATTAGGCCTAAGATTTTTTTTTTCTATGACAAATGACACCTGTGAACTTTCTCAGCTGTATTTGAAGTTATTGTTATTATTTTATGACAAAAAAAAAAAGATTAGTGGAGATTAATTTATGACTGACACAAGCCACTATATATACCCTGAACACTTTGAAACCCAATGAAACAAATATTCTTCTTTGTTAATAAGAACACAATACAAACAGACATTGAGTTTATCAGAGACCCTGTTCCAGTGGACCCATTTACCCTGGTTCTTCAGCAGCAGTTGTAATATTATTACATGTAACAGTGATACCAGTGAGTTGGAGGGAATTCAAACTGAGGTAGCCATATAAAAGATTAGAAAGAAGGCGGCCCAGTGCAACAGCAATACATTTTTTAAACAATCTTGCACTTTTATGACATTAACATCTAGATTTGCAGGGGATCAAAGGTTTCTGTGAGTTTTATCATTTACCTTTTGGTGTAAAACATCACTGATATTAACTATTCAGATAATCAGTAGACTGTTTTCTGAGTAATTTTCAGTGTCCTATAGGCAATTTGCCTGTAGAAGTGTTAACACTGAGATTGTATGATAATTTTCAAGTAGAGCTCCAACACTTTCCATCAACAACAAGAATCAAAAACACGTGGACTAAACACATCCCACATAGGCAAAAATCACACAGGAACTGCTAGCTAAGTAGATGTGGCAGGCAAATTCCACTTCAAAACCCGGTGGCTACAGTAACATCAGATAAGGTTTGTGTGGCCACCGACCGCAGGGCAAAGGTGGGCACGGAGAGCGGCATTAGCAGAAACATCTGGTGCTGGGAAGTCTGAAGGCCATAGCATTTACATTCCTCGGTGACGAGATAGCACTGCAGCGGCTGGTGGGAGAAGCCCAGGACAAACGCTCCAGCGCTACCGCTCTGAGACTTCTCTGACAAAGCCAATGGCGCCTCCTCGTGGCCGAAGTAGCGCGTGACCCCAAAAATGTAGAAAAGCCTAAGCAGTTCCCAGCTGCGGGATTTGGAGGGCATGCGGTGTTCACTGCCACTGGGCGAGGGGTTGGCGCATTCCCGCACACAGGAAACAGAGCGACGTGTTTCCAGGTTTATGAGGAGCAGGCCAAGCACATCAGGGCGGAGAGATATGGTGGCCGGCAGGCAGCGCTCCCCGATGGCCAAGCTATCCCTAAGGACATCCACGAGGGGCGACCAGAAGCGCCCCACCAGTTCACTCTCTGCCTTGTGCAGAGAAGGCGTGGGCCCGCAGAGCACACACACATCTGCCCCGGGGAGCAGCTGGAAGCGGAGAAGACGATGCGCCACTGTAGGGCTCCCGTGGGGAAGGAACACTGGGTAGTCACACGAGGCAAAACCTGAGACGGAGAGCGAGTGAATCAAAGCGGACAGGAGCACAACTTCCTGTGGCGCTAGACGCCACCACTTCTCAGTGGCTGCGGCAACACGCCCATGTACCACGAGGCATCCAAACTCGCTGTCGGCGGCCTGCGTGAAGTTCTCCACCGCAGCCTGGAGCAGGGACGGGTTCGGTGGCAGTAGGCAGTCGGCACAGTGCGTCAAGTTTCCCATAATGCCCCACTGCCTACCTTCCAAGAGCTGGTCAATGAGCCTGAAGCAGGACCGCAGGTCCCTCTTCAGGCGCTCCACGTTCCGCACATTTGCCAACTCGTCCTGTCCCAACACCAACACCATGCAATTCCACACATTCTCCAGCAATCGTTGTAAATGAAACTCCTCTTCAATACTCTGACAACCAGCAGAAGCAGATTGTTGCCCTCCATTTACAGCAATGAGCATAACACTTTCCTGAAAGACTCTCCATACAACTTTACCTCCGCAGTCAGTCTGGCAGGTGGACATTACCACTCCTTGCCCACCTCCAAACATGTGAACTCCGTTCAGGGAGCCGATGACAGAGAAGGGGAGTTGTTTGGAGGCTCCCCTTGTGAAAAGGGGAATTCCGCTGTTGGCTGTGAGGCAGAGCAGTTGTGTTGATCCATCCTGAAGCATCCTCACTCTGTAGCTATTGTAAACAGTGCCATTATAATATAACTGGACCATGACCGATTGTAACACAGCCCCGTTTAATAAAAGTTATTTATAAGAACGGTTGATGTCAGAGAACGTTTAAATTACGCTTACAGCAACTATACGCCATTTTATATAATTTACGTTAATAACGTTATACCAACACATGTTACGCCTAATTCTGTGTCCTGCCGAATTCAGTGACCCTTTCGAAAGTGCGCATGCGCCACCTAAAATCACGAACAATCTATTAGTGTGTGTGAGATTTCTCGTGCACTTTTTGCGTCTCTCTCCCGAAGTGTTTTAGTTCTGGAAAGGGTTACTAAAAAGGTTAGCTATATCGATGGTGGTTTGCTCTGCAAAAAGCTTGTGGTTTTAGCGATGTCTGACTAAAAAGTTAATATAATCTATTTTATCTACACCAGCCTCGCCGTTTTAAGGTTAATTGATGTCTAGATATTTTTAAATATTATTTATAGATCTATCGAACTATTTCATGCTTTTTCTGCTTTAACATACTTCGCTTCAAAAGGTCACTGAATTCGGCAGGACAGAATTAGGCGTAACACCGGTAGGCTACTGCCGTCTTAACAAATTGTAAGCTAGTGGTTTACTAGCAAGCAGAAGCTGAAACCAAAATATTGCACCTCTAGTTTCCCCAGCAACTACATGAAACATTACGTATGAAATAGACACATCTAGTATCAGTAATATTTTACTTACTCATTTATGAACTCATTAAGAAGAGCTCAGTTCGCCGGAACGTGTCATCGGGACTGCGGAGTTCTCATCCGACTTCCGCATGCATTATTCTCGCGATAAACTATAGCCAGTTGTTCACGTTCACCGTTAGTTGTGTTCATTTGGCACAATGTTACATTTAGTCTAGACTAGCCTTAATCCATGTCTGCATATGGAGGTTAATGTCACACCGCAAATAACGCATATCATTTATCAAATTACGGTACCTTTGAACAGTTCCAGTCTTAAAATGTGCTATTTCCTTAACAGTGACAAAGTGGCATTTCCTACGCAATAGTATAGGTCTAGGCAAGGTAGTCACTCCCAACCCTGTAGATTTTTTTAATTTTTAATTTTAAATGTCACTACTTGGCCATATTCATCCTTATTTGAGATCAATTGATGAGAATGCTGAATGCATCCGTTGTGTCTTATTGTTGTCCCACCTGACGGAATTCCATTCATGCCGAGTTATGTTTGTTAGACATTTTAATTTTGAAATGGGTAGTTTAAGATCGTCGCTTAATGCACAATTTGGCATAATGTAAAAGAAACACCGCAACTGTGGCTCAGACGTGTTGGCCTTTTGGTCATTCAACTTTCAGTTATTTGCCTTTATCTATGCTATTATTAAAGCTATAAACATTTCACATTTAGACACAGCCCCCATTGTTAAAAAATAAATGTCAAAATCAAACTTGAGTAGTAAAGAATGTATTTTAATCATTAAATACAAAAAAAAAGTCAACAGTGATGACTAAATAGAATAGAAAAGGCACAATAATTTACTTGAAAATTCACTTTGTGCCATGAAAAATAAAACTCCTTTCCTCTACTGTGGTTGAAAATATATGGCGATCTTTCTGACATGATTTCAATGTATTTCACACCCAAATACATCCCGTGGCAGTATAATGGCTTGGCATGAAGCAGTGTTGAGGTCAACTTTCCCTGTAGCATCAAAATGAAGGCCTGAGGGATAAGAAAATAAATGTTTTATTCATGCAAAGTATAACCATATAAATCACCCTATCTCGGTCAAATGTTTACAATACAAGACTACTAGTCTAAATTGTATAAACCGTAGGGGCTATAGAGATCCCTCTTCAGATTCTTGTAACAATTGATACACGGTGGTATTGGGCGAGAGCCTTGTTCAACAGGTACAGTAAACGCTACTTACCAATTAATGTGGTGGTTTCACAAGAAAGAACAGACCTTCTGTGGCCTGAAAGGATTGGTGCTTGACGATACACCAGTTAGGAGGGGGTCTTGGAGCGCATTCTGCATGCAAAACTGTTGTAAATCTGCAGCTGCCTGAGACACCTTTATTTATAACAGGAGTAAGGTTAAAAATAAAAAACATAAGTATATAAAGTGGTACGGTAAATCATTAGTTAGGCTACTCTATGACGTAAATATTACGAAATCATCAGTGATCCATATGCATTCAAAAACAGTACTGCAAGAAGAATGTATCTGACCCTTTGCAATCATTCCCATATGGACCTTTAATTGTGTTTAATATTCCTTCCAGTTCCACGCCCTTAGCTAGCGGCTAACGGATCTACCGCAAGTATATTCATCTATTTTCAGAAAACGTACCTTCACTCTGTTTATGCTGGCTTCAAAACGCAGCTGCTGTACAACTTTCTTCATAACAACAAGATTCGAAGAACCTGACATTTCTGGTCCCTTTAAAAAAAGTAACTTAATACTGTGGGGTATGGTATCCAGTTGTATGTGGAGACAATAGCAAATATGATGACATCCGGGATCCGGTTTTTGTATGGCTGCAATATAGGTTGATTTCGCTAGTGGGCAGCAAAGAGCAAATTGGTGAATACAAACAAACAATTTTATTGCACTATTTGACCAGTAGGCAGCAGATCAGTTTATGTAATTTGCCAGGCTTAAGTAATTCAAATCAAATAATAACAGCATAATATAAAAAAAGAAACAAATCATGTCTGTTAGAAACCACAAGTGAACAGAGAATTATAAAATTCTAAAAACACCAGTACACATCTAAACGCTAGCAGCATAACATAGCCGTATATACACTCACTAAAGTAAACCTTGTTTAATAATATAATGTTTTGAATGTCCACGATAACGCAATGTAAAAATGAAATAGCAAAACATGTATAAAGCTAGGCATCCTGAGGCAATACTTATGGCATTAAATCACAGATTGTTCAGTCATGGATCTGTACAAAAGAATCCAAGAATGGCACTTGATTTAAACCATCCTCACAAGACTGTATGAGGAAATTCTGTACTTTGAAGTCATCAAGTAGTCTAGAGACGGTGGTGCTAGTCTTGCCAGCTCCCTCTCTTCTGTCTGGAGTAACTGAAAAGAGGGACAGGTCAAGCATGTCAGTTGGTCCTATCAAACTAAGAACAGGACACTGCAGTATTGTAGATGTGATTTGTGAACAGATAGCATTTTAAGATGACAGAACTACTTGTAAATATGTTAACACACACACTATTGGCAAATGTCATTTACAAACCATTTGAATGGATGGCACTGTACCTGCTGTTTGGCATGAGGTGGAGGGTGCGGTATAGCTCTGCTGTGGATGGTACAGTTGGGCTGTGAGTATCTTCAGGAGTGAACACTGCAGCGTAGGGGCCTGCTCCAGGAAGGTGGGCTGGAGTGTGAGACAGCCTAACTTCAGGTTCACTTTCTGTAATTTAAAAGTATAGTTTGTTTTTGTTGTGTACTTGCTGTAGTGATGCTGATTGGCAAACGCACGGTACACTACATTACAGTCTCACATAGCAGCTTTAGGCAAGCACTCCCTTCAGAGCGTTACTGTACGTCACATGGGTCCCACGTTAGAATAGAACACATCTCATCTTTTTAAACGCAGCTTTGCGAGGAAAGACAAAAGCGTGTGCATTATACCAACATATTCAACTGCAGCATGGCAGTAATTGAATTATGCAAGTAGTATTGCGAGTTGGTGTGACTGAATACCAGGACAACTTACTGATTGATGAGACGCTTTGAGAGTCAGACATGGACAGTCTCTTACGGTTGACGAAGGGGGTCATGTTCAAAAACTGAGTTTTCAGCCAGGAGGCACGGTCATCCTCAAAGGCCTTTTTCTGTCAACAGAAATGTGACGGGAATATAGTTAGCAAACAGGGTCACCATTAAAACAGCCACGAAACATGCACTGTAAACCAACATGAAGCCAGAACATAAGACCATTACAGTACCTCATGGCCCAGTCTAATAGCAGCCTCTGTGAAGTTCCTCCTCTCCCTTTCAAAGTTTCTCTTTTGCTCCTCAAAAAGCCTCCACTCCTCCTTAAGTCGCTCCTTCTCCTCTAGGGTGTAGCAGTCATTAAGAAGAGCAGCAGTTTCATCATCAAATGATGAGTGCAGTTGTTGCTGTTGAAGGAATGTGATTTGATTTATTCAACTAATAATTATAGTTATTGCCTTTGGCAGACATGTCATACTTCATTTACCACTTCAGCTGTATTTCCTGTGCTCTTTGCATCTCATGCCTAGATGTACCACTTGGCCACAAACAAAACATTTACAGGTATTGCCCATTTACACCTCACCCAGCATTTGTCCCATTTGATACCCAGCTGTGTCTGCAGGTTAAGCAGCTAAAGCCTGCACTCACACTGGACACAATCAAATTAACATTCAACTATGGGGGTGGCAATGACTGTTCCCCTTTGTTCTGTGCTGTCCTGTAATGTACTACAAAGCTGCAACCTTTCCTCGTTACCTCTGAAATGTTTTGGTTGAACTTCACTTGTGAAACATTGTGTTTCTCCCTTGATGCGCACCATTGTAGTATTAAAGCCTGCTTTCCTGATTAAACGCTATCCAACCATGACTGGTCTACATTTTTATTATAGAAGATTATTCCTATCACTGTAAAAAACACACTTTAATGCTCAACCAGACTCTCCACTAAATAGTATCAGTAGTTTTATACATACACTACATGGACCCACCGATGTGTGATGGACAACAGTATAGGCCTTACAGTGCATTGAATATGGTGGAATACAATGTGTTGCCTCAGACCTGGAGGAGCTGTTGCTGTGTGTAAATGAAGTCTTTGCATTGTTGAACCTCCTGCCTCATCTTCTCCATCTCCTCGTCGTAGATCTCCCTGGGCACCACCTCCTTGGCTGACTGCTGCCGAGCCTGCGCTAGAGATGCTAGGCAGGCACAAACACCAGCAGCACCGTCAACTCACATTTAGCTGATGAGCTATGTGGAGATTATATGTAAAGGGAGCACAGCCTTCTTTCTTCCAGCATGCCACTCATTTTTTGGGTGATGTAACTCCTTAGCTATGTGCGGTCTTGGGCAAGTTATTCAGGAATAGTAATGTTACTAGTTACTTATTACTCCTTCAAAAAGTAATATTACTTATTACTGGGTATTAAATGTAATTAGTTACATTACTTTCACAATCACTACCCTGCCCCTTCCAAAAAAAAAAAAAAAAAAATGTGTAGCCAACTTATTTTAGAATGTAATCCTCTTTATTGGAACAATAATAAACCTTAGGAGTCAACAATCAGCCAAAGTGAAAACATTGCAGCCTCATTGCAGGTTGGTTCAATTAGCCAAGTTTGCCAGACCAAAAAATGTTGTTCTTGTAACTATTAGTTACTTGGATTAGGAATATTATTACCATTTTGAAAATAGTAATTAGTTACCCTACTAGTTACTAAAAAAAGTAATATTACAGTAACTAGTAACAGCCCAACATTGGTGATGTGCCATGAGACATGCAGGCTACAGTATGTCAAGCGTTGCAGTACCTTGGCTGCCCAGTTTCTCCATGCGATTCATCAGTCTTCTCCATTGCATACGGATGCTAGTCGTAAGCTGCTCTCTAGCATGCTCACAGGATTGGTCTAGGGTCTCCCTGCTAGACTCACAAAGCTCTCCCTCCCCATCTGAACATGCCTGTTTACAATGGGAAGGGCTGTAAAAACATGCGTTTCAAAGAACAAGTAAAAACTAGGCAAGCCTAGTTCAACCGGCCGCAGGCATCAACCAACATCAGTATGGGTTTGAAACGTGTGCAATACTCTAATCCAGTGGGCAGTGTTGTGGTAGAGACCGCCTAATCCGACCACGTCTTCACCGAGACCAGAGTGTTCCGAGACAAGACCAAGATTTGAGTCGTCGAGACAGAGTCGAGACCAGAAGCTTTGCAAGATATATAGCCTTCTTGCACACACTGCATTGACGGTGCAGTAGCCTATATTATGCATTTGTGTGCAATTCATTGCCTAACATTGTTGGATTAGACGGAGGCATGCCGTTACATAGTATTTTTTAATGGGTAGGCCTACAGTTGAATACATGCATTAGCAAAGTAGACCTATTAATAACCAACTTCACAGACATGAACAAAATGAGGTCGGTGAGTGGCAGAGTTGGACTGGGACTGGAAAACGGCCCTGGACTTTGAAGCCAACAGTCTAGAGTAGACCTTGTTGGCAAATAGAAATAGTCTACACACCATCCACTGTAATAAACTATAATGCAGTAGTTTATTCAATTTTGTAGATAGCCTGGCCATTTCTTTTGGCCATTAATTGTTTAATATACAGTTAGGCTACAATCAGTAGCCTAGTCTGTACATAAAAAAAAAAAAACAGATGGGGTTAATCTATCAGACCTTTAGGGGAATATGAAATACTGTACAAAGCCTTCCATATTACACATTTCACTGTATAAAAAGGTTACATTAAGGTTTCCATTAAAAACTTAATTTCCTGCATCCTGCAATGTTTGCCTTTTCTGTATAATTATGGTGTTCATGTCTTTATGTAATTCAAAATATAATGCAATAAGTGTGTCAGGCATTCTGTATTGCTTTCAAAAGAAATTGAAAGCAATACAAAAAGAAAAGGAACCAGGAATGCAAAATCTAACATTAGGGATAAAACATAGGCCAGATAGAAAATAGTAATAATTTATTCTTGTTTTGTAGGAGTGCTTATTAAAAGCAATTTGGGTATGCTTCAGCACCAAAAAGAGTTTACCGCCAATGTTAACAACCTAATCTATTAGCTAGGCTATTACCATACCAACTCTAGCCAACAGAGTACATTTTAGAAAAATTAAAATATCTTTCGTTTGGATGTTTGAATTCTGTTTATCTAAACGCAGAAAAAGTTGCATCTCTTTTAGTCTCTTGTAGCTTGTACTGCGTCTCCAGGCTGCTGACTGTCACTTTGCTTGTGATTGGATGCACCGTAGGCCTGTGTGTTCTGTCTTTTACATTTTACGCCAAAGCTTGGAGTGCTCGTCTTTCATTTTTTTCCCCACACGTATCTATTTGTCTGCCCTGCACTCAATGTATTTGGATAAGAAACTAAAATATCTCGTACACCACCTTGCATTCTATTCGATATTGTGAAAACGCTCTTGAGCCAATCAGATCTCAGAATTTCAAGGATCAGTCCAAGATAAAAAGGGGCCGCTTGTATCTCCCCTCAAATATAGAAAGTATTAGTTTGGCCCAGTCTGGTTTAGTTTATACAGAGACAGCTATGCGCTGAAGTTAGCCAGCTGGCCTGCCCAGTAGCAGAACGTAAAGTAAAACATTAGAAATGTAAGGGAGAATTTACTTCTAATCACAAGAATTATCATTAGACATGCACTGGGCGGCAAAAATGATATTCCCGCAGTTGTGGTCTTGACGGGTCTTAAAGTAAAATCCCAAGACCTCTTGGTCCGAGACCAAGAGAAGACAGAGTAGAAATGCGGTCGAGTCCGAGACCTTAAAAAAAGACCAGTCTTGAGTACTACAACACTACCAGTGGGTGCATTACCGCCACCTACCGTCTACAGGGTGCATTGCCACCACCTACGGTAGAATGTACTAGAATGTAGCGCATGCGCTTTTGAACAAGGTCAGTCAATCAACAGTCAGTGACATTTGCTCATGTTGGCCGGTCCTGCAACACGCGGTCCGGCAAAAACTGGATTGGAGCTTTTATTTTAAATACCGGTTCCAGGCTGTCATCACCATAGGCACTCCGTGAGCAGGGCTTGCGTGGACTCAGGATGGACACCATCTCTTTCTTCATCTGCTGGAGGACTTTTTTCAGCTCTGCGTTCTCGAGCACCAGAGACCTCTGTCGGTCCTCATACTCCTTTAGCAGAGATTTGTACATTTCCTCCTCATGGCTGCAAATATGCATTTAGAAAGCATGTGGAAAAACACCATGCATGTAAACATTTTGGAAAGCACTTCCGGTGATTAACAGTAACAGTACATGTAAAGACATTACCTAGAGCCTTTTTTTGCCTAACAGTAACAGTACATGAAAAGACATCACCTGGAGCCCATTTTTGCCGATTTCCATTGGCGCCTTTTGCCATCTGGCCGTCCCAGATAGTTCAATATGTCAATGGCTAGTTGGAAGTTAAGGGGACATAAATGTTGCAGTTTTCAGAAATACACTCTGTGCTGTTTCTTGACTCTATTGTCCATCAGAACACAGACACACTTAAGGCCGTACCTAGTTTCTTGTCTCTCTTGTCTATCAGCAGCTGGCCGATGCGTTCCTTCAGCTTCACACACTCCCTCTCTTTCCTCCTGGCGTCGTGGCTGTACTGAGAGGCACGGTTGGTGATGATGCTCTGGAGCTTGTGTGTCTGTGCACGGTGGCATAGCAGACGGTCAGGCGCACATAGAGCACAATCAAAGGCAATCTACGGTGTTGGCAAAAACAAACTGATAGTTTACCTCTTCTTTTTCTGTTTTCAAGCAGCTCTGCAATGTCTTAATTTTCAGTTGCAGCTGCCTCTCAGTCTCGTGTAGTCCAGAATTCTCTCTTTTGGACAGTTCTAACTGCTCCTGGGAAGACAAAGTGCGAACACTTGTGGTTGAAAACAGGCTATAGTTGGATGGTCATTTGGATTTCAAACTCAGAGCGCATGCCTTGCCACAGCCGTGATAGTGGCTTGTATTTCCTCTTCACCTCCAACTCTCAAACCATTCTCTAGCCTTGTCCATATGGCAGTGGACGGTACAGTTTCAAACGCAATCAGCGCACTGGTAAAGTCATTGTACCTTTAAAAGCTACAACAATATCAAGGACCAGCAAGGGTCTCTAGGCCTATATCATGATACCATCCTGATCTCACAAGCTACGGTTTGACTGTGTAGTGAATATCATTTGGGAACTCCTCAATTCAAAAGTGTAAGTCATAAGGCAGTGGTAATACACTTTTTTTTTTTTAATGATACAACTATTTACCTTTATCTCACCTAATCAGACTGTTTAAAATCTAAACACCTTTGCAATGAGGGGTTCAGCAGTAGATGATGGTAGAACCAGCGTGGCTCTAACTACTTCTGTCGGTGCATAGTGCACTGTTCCAATTGAAGGATATGTCCGTACAGTAATGGTTGTGTCAACATATTAGATTTTGGAATGTCAGGTATTTCATATCAGAAATGAGACGGCATACAATTAAGGTGGAAAGATGTAATAAAACCGACATTTTGTAATGGTATTAAATAGTGAGGATGATGATGACAACGACTACTCACAAATACTTACGACTCAGGTAAATATGCGGCTACACTTCACTGAGCAACACTCGCCACACCCATTAAATGGAGCAAATGGCTTTGAAAGTAGTTCAAGAACGTTTGAGGAAACAGGACATTCAGTGAAAAAGTTAATTGAACGCACCCTGACACGAGACCATCCTTTGAGGCCTGCAGCAGTTGACGTCAAAGGAGGCCCCATCAGAAACAAGAAAGAGGCTAGCAAAAGAGACCCTGTGAGACACACACTACCTTCAGCCTGGTGTTGTTGAGCTGCAGGTGTTCCATCATGGTGGAGCACTTGATCTGGTCTCTCTCCAGCTCCTCTAGCACATGCTGAGTACGTCTGTGCGCCTGCAGCAGCTCGTAAACTGCATTCAGGGCAGGCCCGGTGCTCAGGACAGCCGCTTCTGTTGAGCTGGCCACAAAACATGTGGAGGAGAGACCCAGCGACGCCATCTCCTGGTGAATAAAAGGGAATTATGGCAAGTGCAAACCCAATGGGATATGACAATGGAAGCACCATCACTGTACCTGGTTGATGTAGGAGATGCATTGAGGAATATTGTCATCAGTACAAAAGGCACTTAAGACACTGTAAGAGCTTTTAGACAGGGGCAATGATGAGTGCACAGACACAAGGCTGTTTTGCCTGGAGGGAGACATCGTCACACGTGATATGCTGGATATCTCATGGTTCCCTACAAAGAGAAAACAGAGCGCTAGCTAACAATGCATGCTATCAACGCAAATATGCTGCAACCACATAGCTCCTGCTATTAGACTTGACCCAGGCTACGGCACTAAAATAAGAAATGAGAACACGCATATAGGGCACCTTCAGTTGATCTATTTAGAGGAAAAGTAGCCCATGGGCCCTTCTGTTCTTTAAATGTGTACAGTACTCAGACTGGCAGAGCAGATTACCCATAGATGTGTCTATTGGCGCAGTAGTCCACCACTCTCCCATATTGCCAGATGTCGGGACACTGGCAAGAGCATCAATTTTGGGAGAGGTAGGGGGTGAATTATGCCTCACTAGCAGGGAGAGACTCCCACTGGAGCACAGCCTTGATATAGAAACACCAAGCAATGGCATGCATTAGACCAACAGTGGATCATTTAGGTTGACCATCTGCACAGGATTAGGATTATTAGGACTGTAATGGGACATACCATTTATCTATAGGAAGCAAAATGTGGTAGCACGTTTTTTAGTAATTATCTTTAGTAACAAGCAGATAGATACATACATACAAACATACATATACACATACATACATGTAGTAATTTGACATGCTCTGGACAAACGAGATCAACAAGTCATAATCACTCCCATAAAACAAACATTACGTCTGTGTGCTGAACTGGAATGATTCAGAAGGTAGCCTAATTTGAATAGTAACATTTTTTTGGGCCAAAATTAGTATATTCAAAAAAGACAGTGTCACTAGTTATCTAGTAATCCATATTGCATTCTTATCTAAAGTGACGCGCGTCAACATAGCCAACGTATGCATGGGGAATGTGCTGATGGAACGGACTATTACCGTAAACAACTACCGTCGATAGTTCACGGTATGTTAAAAAAGCCCTCACATTTCCCTTCAACGTCACTACTGCTTAAGAATAAGCAGTTATAGGAATGTTACAGTATAGCAGGCATTTTATTATAAAACAGCCAGCCATATAGTAGGTTATAATACAATCCAGGCCACATCTAAATTAAAATGTTAACAGCAAACTACTCATAACAGTAACATTACCTAAAAATACTCACGCCAATGAATCTGAGAACAGCAAACTGACCTACCTAACTATATATAACCACGTGTCCTATTGCCAATACAGTACATTTTTTGAGGTTCTGGTTCCAAGCACAGTCGCTTTACACTCAGTAACTTCTAGTTTGATTGTCCGTTTACGTCAATGGAGCCGGGATTGATCCTACAGCCAGCGGCTGATTGTTTTGAAGTCTATTCTCGTGCTGGCTTCGAACCAAACACTGCGGTCATTGGAACTTACGTCGTCAAGGAACCAGTATCTGAGCCGTGCATTGGACGTGCATTTGAGAGAAGACAATTATACAAATGAGAGGTGCAGTAAGGTGTTTTTGAACAGAAGGTAGTGTGCACCCCCTGGCGACAGGTAGAGATTTTGCTGTTCCATGCGCATTAGAAACAAAACTAAGCACAATTTAATATTGTAATATCTTTTTACAACGACTTTATACTGTATATTTGCATAACATTTAAAACATTTTAAATGTATTTATACATAAGAAAATATACAGCCTAGTTTTGGATCCAATACAGCTAAACATAATTGCAGTTCATTTAATTTAACAGATCATTTTATTCAAAGTGAATTACAATTAGAATATTATTACAAGCAGAATAGCATATTGTTCTTCATCTTGCTCAAGGGCGCTGCTGTAGGACATCTCCAGGGCTCAAACACATGACCATTATGGCTGCAAGTCCACCCAGAGACCCACTAGACTATTCTACCCGATTTATTGTTGTTCATCATGATCATTGTATAGACCCTCGGTTGACAGCTCAATACTGGGACGTTGCAGTGGAAAATATGACAATTTCACTACCTCGTTACTTCAAAATATACAATTAATTCTCATGTCGTCAACAACAACAACAACAACATAGAAGGACAGACGCTCTATCCCTGCTGAGAGAACTGCATCACTATACGGAGTTCACCCAAAGCAGAAACACTGAGATGTGCAGCAGAAAGATGACTCATCACTCTGGTATCTGCCAGACTGGCAGATCTGACTGGTCCTATCTGACTGGTCCTTGCACTTTGTTATAAAGGCTTGCAGGTGAGACACTTGTAGCTTGTCCTGCTGGTGTTGCTATAATAGAAAGACATAGTACAGCCATTAAACCCTGGTTAAACCTTAAGCATGAGAATAGAGAACAGCACCATCTCTCATATAAAATATACTGTGCGTCAGTATTATTAGCAAGTGAAGTGCCGGTGGCGATCAGATCCCAAGCTGACCTTTACGGCTTCGTATGTTCCCGTGATGAGGGCGATGAACAGGCTGAGCACCATGTAGATGAAAATGGAGATATATGAGTAGAGGTAGAGTCTGCTGAAAAGCCACACCAAGTAGCTTTCCTCCTTCAGCTTGTGAAAGGTAGAATACATGTCATCCCCATTGATGAGAGAGAAGAGACACTCCGAGACCTTGTCCATCGTTTGGAACTGAAAGGACAATATAGTGATAACTTCTGATTCACCCCAGTGGCCTTGGGAATAGCTCAACGGCAACATACTACAGTATGTGTGTGTATGCATGATTATGGGGTGGGTGACCTACTTTCTCATGGTAAGGCCCGAGCACTATCCAGCCACAGAAGCAGTATCCAAGGTAAATCATAGCAACACAGCAGGAGAACCGAAGCATGTTTGGGACAGCTGCCCTGAGGGTTAGGATGAGGATCTAAAGGAAAAGATGAATGCCTCAGCTAGCTAATAATACATTTCATGAATGTAATATGAATGCATACACAAACAAAATAATTTATAAACAAGTTCCTACATTGTACTTCTTGAAGAAACCAAGGTAACGAATAACCCCAACCCAGACGAGCATTGTGGCTGTCCCCAACAAAAAACTGCAAACATCATAGTTTGTCAGGTACTGTAAAAGGAAATGTGAGTGGGTCAGTTTTCATTACCCTAAGTAAGGATTTGGTCAAAACGTAAAAAGTAAATTGGAAAAATCTAACCTTTGTTTGTATTCCTATTTTGAGGGTGGATCCAGCTATGGTCAATGTATCACTGACAATAATAAGTATGTACCAGCCATTCACAAACTCCATGCGATCTGACCAGGACACCAGGTTGTTGTAGTATACGTGGAAGAATGTGTTGAACTCCTGGATTAGAGAAGCATACATATAATTATTAACAGCATGTCAAAAAGAGGTATAATACATGAGAGGCATACTGTATATAATTTCTAAGAGGACAAATTCAATTTGGGCTTAAGACCACAGGTGTCTCTGTAAAACCGACTTCTGTATAAGAGTGTTAACCAACATGTTGCGTTCTGCGCTATAATACAATGACCAACAGCTTTATACAGTATAGCAATAGCTGTTACATATTTGCAAGTGATGTTGCAAATACATAATGTACACTTTATTGATAGCAATTATATTATTTTTCATAACTTACAAATTGAAGCTTGATTCCCTTGATCGTACAGCGTGAACAGAGGATGAAAGAAGTTAAGCAGGCCACGATGGCCAACGCGTCCAACATCAAAAGAGCATTGTCGTATTTCACACCTAGGAGGTGTATAGATTATAGATCCATAAACGTCAAGTGGGTTGAACATAAGGGTAAGGGGGGGGGGGGGGGGTATATTTTCATAAACTGTAAATATATGTCAATATAGTGTGTTCCACTTA
>JAODOY010045605.1:2366-14120 GCA_025399855.1 Forbesichthys papilliferus | reverse complement strand
TTAGCTAACTAGCCCTACGTCTAACCTGCAGTGCGTGCTATACCGTTAGCTAACTAGCCCTACGTCTAACCTGCAGTGCGTGCTATACCGTTAGCTAACTAGCCCTACGTCTAACCTGCAGTACGTGCTATACTGTACAACCATGAAATGAAGTGGCATAAGGCTTATGTCAACAAATGGAAAAGTCCTAAATAGCCTAATCTTTTATTTTATTTTTTATTAGACAATGACAGTACATGCAAGTATGAGCTTTTGGATGACTAAGTGATTTGGGAACGAGGCAGAATGATGTATTCCTTGTGGTCATTTGATGTCAGTTAGGCTCTTTAGAGAGATGACAGATTTGGCAGGTTGAATGTAAGTAATTGAGGCAGAGCTTGGCTGAGAATGGAAATTGCATTTCCATGAAACCCAATATTCTCTTTTATTCCCCGCAACCATGGAAGGCTGAGATCGTCATTCGCTTGAGTTTGGAAGCTATCCGAAGTGTGAATGTTCATTCAAGCCAGAGCCTGTCAGCCTTAAGTCACAGATGCATTTTTTCAACATAAATCATTTGCCATAGGTCAGCTATCTGCATTTTTAGGGTCAGTGTACTTTTGATGAATGAATCCAAGCCTTCGCTCGTACTGCACGCACCATCTAATCTGCAGACTTTAATAAGTCATCCTGCTCTGCGGAGTCAAGAGAGATGTATCTCACAGCCATGGCGTAATAATACCAGTAATAAATGTGTCCAGAGCCTTTGTAACAACATGTTCTGTACTTAAGGGGATTTTAATGGTGGTGTTGTTGTCACCCAGACCAGAGAGAGGAATCCCACCTTTTTTTCCCATTTCTGTTTTACACACACGCACGCACACACACAACCCTTATTGACAAACTTACATGCAGGCATCTGATTGACACACGTACAGTACGTACAAACACACACACAAGAGCACGAACAAATACAATAAATGCACGTGACCACTGATACTCTATTAGCGTTCTCATGTCCGTCTCAGAGAGCTCTGTGTCTGCAAGGCTCAAAGCCTTGCATGCTATCACTGTAACTACAGTATAACACACGCTGACTTAAAAACAACACACAGGTGGCGCTGTGGTGCACCCGATAACTCCCTGTCCATATTGTTGTTACATACAGTATATTAACAATGGGATGTATAGGGCAGGTTATAGCAAACATCATCTAATTCCTACATGTTGCAGTGGAAATGGCCCTCTCTCTCTCTCTCTCTCTCTCTCTCTCTCTCTCTCTCTCTCTTTCTCTCTCTCTCTTACAGACATCCTATCCAATGAATGTTCTGTGGCTGGTTTTGTTGTGTGTCTGTGTGTGCGTGCATGTGTGTGTGCGTGTGCGTGCGAGCGTGTGTGTGTGTCTATTTAGCACCATGTGTATTTATTTAGTGTACATTTGTGGCCTTTAGTGAATTGGTTAGTTATCCAGTGTGTATTATTTTAGTGTGCAGTTATGATGTTAAATGACACAATAGACAAATGCATACATTTCAGTTAATTCAGTCTCCCTAAACTAAATACTAAATATGATTGTAATATAGCTATTCTATTTAGATGCTCTACTCGAGCCAGAAGATGTAATTTAACTCAAGGCCACTAGAGGGCCCCATCCTTACATCGAACCACTTGTTTATTCCTGTCATTGTGGTAAATGTGTATTGTGAGTCTAGCAGGCAGAGAGAATGAACGTGTGCGTGTGCGTGCGTGTGTGTGTGCGTGCGTGTGTGTGCGTCCGTGTGCGTGTGTGTGCGCGTGCGTGCGTGTGCGTCCGTGTCCGTGTGCGTGCGTGTGTGAGTGCGTGCGTGTGTGCGTCCGCGTGCGTGCGTGTGTGTGTGCGTCCGTGTGCGTGTGTGCGTGCGTGCGTGTGTGTGTGCGTGCGTGCGTGTGCGTGCGTGCGTGTGCGTCCGTGTGCGTGTGCGTGTGCGTCCGTGTGCGTGTGCGTCCGTGTCGTGTGTGTGTGTGTGCGTGTGCGTCCGTGTGCGTGTTGCTAACATGAGGCAGCAACAGTTGTTTCTGTGGGAACTTCCTGCCGTGCCGCGGCCAAATAACACGGTATCAGCGCCCGACCTTTGACCTCCCTGGCCAGGAAGAGGGGGAATAAGGGCTGGCTCTGACTGTTTGGGGTCCTGGGGGGGCTTCCCTGTTCTGTTCCTTGTTGCACTTCTATGGACCTCTGTTTGTCGATCAATCAGAGACCTACTAACCTGCCATATTTGCTCTTTTGTCAGTCTAAAGAACACAGCATTGTTTGTGTCTAGATATGAATCAGACCAGCTGTTAACGTCAGTTCAGCTGTCGACAGATATACCCTTTTGTAAAACATTCGTTCCCAATCAACTCAATAGAGTATAACACATTGAATGTATATGGAGCTGAATATGCTGGACAATAGGCTACAGAAAACACATAACTAACTGCCTGGTAGAGCGGATCATATGTGGAGTTGTTGAGTGCTTTATAAATGAGCAGAAGGATATTAGCGTCTTGAGTCGTACCCCTGCTATTGGACGCCTACACTGCGGTGTGCCGTGACATGTCGTAGTAGAACACGACATCCACGCTGAACTCCCACCAGATGGGAGTGGGGGCCCTGCCAGAGCAGCGCTGAGGGAAATACGTGGTTGGATATTCTGATCCGTGTGCTAAATTTAGCCTGGCGCTGCCTTCAAATAAGAGCCCCTCTATAAATATTGATGAATCGGAGGAAAGCAACTGCAGAGAGAGAGGGAAGGGGGGGGGGGGGGTAACACGGTGCTGAAGCGCTATATTTAGCCTCACGCTGCGTCTGCCGGGCTGTTCTCCCGCTACCCCTCCCCCCGCGCGCGCCGCGGAGGCTAAATTCAGCCGCGTAGTGACAGAAGCGTGGCACGGAGACAGAAATAGAAGCAGAGGCAGTATGCAGGCTTGTCTGCACGCCGGGGAACATCTAGTCAGGGAAGTATCACTGTGGAGCGTGAGGGAGTCATATGCACAGTTAACAACACGTTTCCCCGTACGCACAATGGCATTCTTGCGTTACACAGTTAAAAACATGTTTCCCCGTACGCACAATGGCATTCTTGCGTTACACAGTTAAAAACATGTTTCCCCGTACGCACAATGGCATTCTTGCGTTACACAGTTAAAAACATGTTATCCCGTACGCACAATGGCATTCTTGCGTTACAATCAACTCTGGATTCCAAAATAATTCAAATGTATATGTAAACATAAACTCCATAATACACATTATGTAGGCCTAGGAAACATATTAAGTTGCTCGAATGTCTGCTTAAAGTGCCTGCGGTGCTTAAGTTCTAATTCAGTATACAGACAGATCTCATATTGATGTAATGAAGGTATGACACAGCATATACCCTTATTTCTGACTGTGGGGTTGAAACTCTTCAACTCTTCCAATGAAGCGGTTCTATCTGCAGTTGAATTAGTCTGACTGTCAGCACCATGGGCTCTGTTGTGTGGCTCTCACACTTTAATCAACACTGTTCACACCCACGCGTGTTGCGTTTCATGCTTCCATTGTATGACTATGATGTGGCCTTCCTTAATTAAACCTTCCATTTGTGCACGATGTTTGATATATTTGTAACATGGCAATGTTTTTATACACATCTTGCATGTTGTCACCCTGCTAAATGAATACATTTCAGCACCCATTGTGATCTATATTGGTTCATACTAGTTATGTTTCCTTTATATACTACAGTGCTTCCTTCAGTATAGATTAATGGCCGACAAAGCTGAAAAGCTTACATTTGGTAAATCAACATTTGGGATATTTTAGGTTTGCTCTTCTCCACAAACACGCACACACACAACATAGGGAATGGAACCTGAACATAATTGTTGTGTCTCTCTAAAATGAACTTGCTGGAGTTTCTGAGCAGGTTAATACGTGTTCAGGTACAGTGTATCAGTCTAATTTGGATGTAAAAAATAATTGTTGAGTGTTTCTACACAGCCCTGGCTCACAAACCAAGTGGTGCAGACCGCACCACACAACAACACTATCCCAGGCCATGGACAATTCCAAGTTCAGTATCTAGGGGGTGGGGCTTCTGAGGGAGAGGTGTGTTTCAAATATCTTTCCCCTGCTTCGCTGACTCCATCTTTAAGGCTGATACGTAAGCAGCTGAATGAGCTGGGCGGCTCACTATCGGGTACAGCCGCATGCTACCGCAGTGGTGTGGGCGCCGTTACAGTATTGAGAAGTCAATCTTTAATTCATCTCTCCTCCGTCCGTCTCTGCAGCTTTGATGTGGAGAATGGCCTGTCGACGGGCCGCAGCCCCCTGGACACCCAGGCCGGCCCCGGCCCTGGCCCTGGTCTCCCCCACAGCCAGCGGCGCGAGTCCTTCCTCTACCGCTCCGACTCGGACTTCGACCTGTCGCCTAAGGCCCCCTCCAGGAAGTCCTCCACCGCCAGCGAGCTGTAGGTACCCCCTGACCCCTGACCCCTGACCCCGCCCTTAAGCCTCACACAGTGTTATATAATATATATATATATATATATATATATATATATATTGCGTAGATACACTATGTATCTGTTGCTTGGAGAATAAACTCCCCTTACATCATGTGTCTTTGCTTCTTCAACAAAACATTAGCCGCTATATTTCCACGAATGACAATAGAAAAGTCAATTTAGGACATTTTGTATTGTGTTTTTAGCTTACATTATTTGTCCAGAGGTTTCCACAATATGGGCATATTGGTTTATTTGTAGTGGAACTGCCTTGGATTGCAATCATATCATTGTATTGTTAAACCCAATTCTTTACAGTGACTGTGAAGGGTCAGCGTTCCCAAATGAACATAATAGTCTAGTCCAATCAGCCCGCTCCCTCCCACAAAGGCTGGTGCCATCACAGAGACTTATAATAGCATGGACTTGGAAGGAACGATAAAGTAAACACTTTTGTTTCTGCGTGGTTTGAATTTCTCTCTCAGGTTAATTAGCTGTGTTGCAGCATCTCCATCCTGCCCGTTGTGCTTGGAAAAGGCCCCAAATAACTGCAGACAGCTGTGCTCTCCATCGCAGAGGGCTCACATGTCAATGATGCCTTGTCAGCAATACAATGAGCTGGAGACACTTTCACCGCTTTGTTGATCTATTTATTTTCTTTAAGTTTTCTTTCCCTCTTCTGCTGCTGCTGATTGTATTCCCAGTATGTCACAGACACCCTGTGGCCTAATCACTGGTGAAGCAGGTGTGCTCATCCAGCCTTTGCCTGTTTGTGTTTGAAGGGAGGAGAGCTTGAAGCACTGGCAGGTCAACTGGTTGTCGCCTCGGTGAGGAGAACACACGCTAATGAAGTACTGACTTCCTTTCCCAAAGGCCCTTCCTTAGCTGTGCTGTACTCCCACTAAACGGTCTCCTCACGGTCAACGCAGTCCTTCCCTTCCTACACAAAAACAAAAACAAATTGTATTGTTTGTTTTTTCTTTTTGGTCTTGCATGTCGTACTAAGAGCCGGCTTTGCTGAAACAACGCACTCTTTGCATATTAGTGAGCAGATGCTATGTGCAGTGCATGAGAGCTGTATGTTGTCTGTGTACGGACGGTCTCTCTCCGGTGGAGCGCTGTCGATTCAACTGGACTTTATTTCCAGTGTGCAGAGTTTAATTGGCGTTGGCTATTGTAACAGTAAGCTGTGAAGAAAGTTCGACTAACATTTATCCACATCATCCTTCTCAGACTAAACACGCTTTTTGAGCTTCCATATAACCGATGCAACATGAACACGTTGTAGTTCCTTCTTCAATGCTAGAGCTAATCCACCATGTGTGTTTCTGCTCTGTGTCCCAGACATACAGAAGACATGATCGTGACACCATTTGCACAGGTAGGTCTGCCGGTGGCTTTCATCAAACCAGCTCTTGATGTACAGTATGTTGAATATATATGCTTCAACTCTCACGCGTTTGTTGTTCACACTACCATGAATAAAATATTCCATTGACGTCAATGCATCTCGCGCCGTACAGTCTGCTGTACACCACTCTCTGTCAATATCACCTGTCGATTATCACACCACATCAACCTTCAAAGTTGGCAACTCTGCCTCCAAGAACACAGTATTCACCCCTTCGTAAAATGCAGCCTTCAAGCATTTGTACCCCAAAGGTGCATTCCTTGACCATTCAAACCCATCTAGAATGAATGATTTCATACTGAAATAACAGGGGTATTTGGGCTGGGTGTAAAAACTTGATTTCAGTGTTAGCTCGCTCGGTGTTAGCTAACATTCAGACATGCTTATACTGTAATCTGAACATATTTTATAATCTGAATCTTTGTAATCTGATCTAAAAAAACACACAATATAGTTAGACACAAGTGGCATTTTTAGACTATAGACTGTACACAGTACAGGCTATGAATAATTCATAAATTCCTGTTTCATAAATGTTTGTCTGCTAGGTGCTGTCAAGCCTGAGAGCAGTCAGGAGCAACTTTGCGGTGATAACTGGCCAACAGGAGCGCACAGCCACCAAGTAGGTTCCCTATGGTTCTCACAATGGGGGTCGAGGTACAGTTTAAACAGGACTGTGATGTATTCTGCTACTACAGCTTATATTAAAACACTATTAAATAATATCATGGCTGTTATACTTTTACCACCTCTGGGGATAGCGGGGGGGTCGTGAGTCTCTGGCACCGTTATTTTATGTGTCGTGAGCTGAGCCCTCTGGGAACCCCTGGGCAGCACACGTCTTCCTCTTACGCTCCTCCACCGGTGGGCCGTGGCCCTACAGGGACCTCACGCTGGGCCGGGGCCCTCAGGGGCCCTCAGGGGCCTCACGCTGGGCCGGGGCCCTCAGGGGCCCTCAGGGGCCTCACGCTGGCCCGTGGTCCCAGGGGCCCCCAGGGGTCTCACGCTGGCCCGTGGCCCCCAGGGGTCTCACGCTGGCCCGTGGCCCCCAGGGGTCTCACGCCGGGCCATGGCCTTAAGGGGTCAGACGCCGGGCCGTGGCCCTACAGGGACCTCACGCTGGGCCGGGGCCTTCAGGTACCCTCACGGGCCTCACGCTGGGCTGTCCATGTTCCTCACGCTCCAGACGCTTTGTGTCCACAGGACCAGATGCTCCGGAAGCAACCTCCCACCCGTGTTCAGGGCTAGCCCAGCAGGTGAGTGTGCTGTGTGTGTGTGTGCATTGGGTTAAAGATGGGATCGGGTTGTTGTGACGACTTCAAAACACAAATCTCTTAATAATAATATTCATCTTAGGTGCTCTAATGTATTATATTATGGTGCAGACCACAGATGTGGTCACCTGACCATCACACCTCCATGAGCTTGCTGGACATCCCATTAAACCCCTCCCTTCCTATGTAGCAGACGACCTCCGCTCTTCTCAATCAACTACTCTGGACCAAGACGTTTGGCCACTAGATGGCGACCATTAGATGGCGGGCCAGAACATAATCAAAGGCTATTTTATCTCATTACGACCTAAGGAGACCTCTAAAAAAAGCATTATAAAACATTTGAAAACAACTTCCTAAAACCTGAGGGTTTTCTTAAAAACTTGACAGAATTGTCGATTCACTAAAACATTTTTTTCTCAGCCTCTGTAGCAGATAGAAACATAAATAACATAAATAAAAAGCATTTTAAAGCAAGTAACTATTGACTTTCATTGGAAATAATTTGCTTTTGACTTAATACTTAAAAGTAGCCTAATATAAATCTATATATGGAAAAACAAAACAAAACAAATAAGTATTTCTACACATTTACAAAACATTTCGGGTGTCCACACACTCATACTAGCATATTGGACACGCATCGCCAAGGCTGGGATAGTTTTGTGGTGGCGTGGTGCGGTCTGCACCACTTTGTCTACAGTCTGCAGCAGTTTGTCTGCGCGCCCCATGTACAGAACCACGGCTGTGTAGGAACACCAGCGCTTTCTCCGCGCGCACAGACAGAACTTACTGCTAGCTAGCAGAGGAGATGTTTGCTGAATCTGACCAAAGGCGCTTTAGCTTACAGTCTCGCTGGCTCCACCTGGAGGGTCTTGTCATAACAGGCTGCATGTGTTTTCCACAGAGGAGCCCCTTCATCACCTGGCCATAGAGACCTTGGATGAGCTGGACTGGTGTCTGGAGCAGCTTGAAACTCTGAAGACGCGCCACTCCGTCAGCGAGATGGCCTCCAACAAGGTATTGGAGATACCATGTAACCACGCTGTCATGTCATGTAGCCTAGTGGCAAGAAGAGACACCTCTTATTTGAACAGCTGAATACACAAACGCTAAGTTCAAAGAGTGTGTGTATATTACTCAAGGTAATAGATATAATGCACACACACACTCACTCACACATAGGATGGCTGCGGTAATGTTCATGTAGCCTTGTATTGCTGTTCTTTAATCATATGACTGAACTTAGATAGGTACCCTCACATGAATTATACAGTATAATACCCTAATGCAGATTATTTTGTCTGTGTAATCTCAATTTAATGATCCCGTTCATCGTGGTGGTACAACGTGTTGTTTTCGGGTGCACCCATGATGTGAATGAACCCTACCCCCCTCTCCCACCGCTCTCCATTCATCCATTCAGTAATCTCTCCTGTTTTATGTTTTCTTCAAACTTGGTGCACATGGCTGGTCTCACGAAGCCCCGCCCCCAGAACAACCTGCCCCTCCCACCTCTCTCAACCCTCCCGGCCAATCAGGGCATGCTGACTCTCCCTGGCTCTGCTGCAGCGGACGCCCGATTGGCTGCCATTTGTAGGACCTCTTTGGGGGAAAGGGGGCGGGGTCTGGGGAGGCGCGTGGTCATCCACTCTGTTTACGCACCCACGCGACCCCTAGAGGGAGGGAGGGAGAGAGAGAGAGAGAGCAGCTAGAAACGCTGCCTTTAGTCTTTGCCTCCCGTGCATGCTCGCAGCTACTCTTCGTTCTCCCGCCCGCTGACTGTTTTCCGGACTATCCCGGGAGGCTTCCAGCCCTGGGAGGCTTCCAGCACCCGGGAAGCTTCTCTCTCTGCTTGCATAGAAGATGATACTTCTTCTGCAGATCGAACGGTGACACGCGGGACCGCTGGAAACGTCAACATTCACTTGTTCGCTTTACTTGACTTTGCGCTGAAATGCCAGAAGTCATTCGCTTGTTCTCTATGTCGAGAATGTTCTTTAAGGTACGAAATGCATTGCTTGTTTTATGAATGATTCATCCGAAGTGTTTTTTCAAGTCAAATATTGTGTGAGGTTGTGTATCATGTTACGCGTGCGTGCCTGTGTGTGTGTGTGTGTGTGTATGTGGTGTGTGTGTGTGTGTGTGTGTGTGTGTGTTTGCATGGACCCATAGTACGGACCACGCGTTGCGCTTTCAGAGCGTGCAGTGTGTTCGCTGTGCGGACTGGATGCCTTGCGTGTGTGGCCTGCGTTCCCAATGTGTACAAATGTTCATTCATTAGTTATGTGCACGCACTCCCGCACGCACGCACGCACGCACGCACGCACACTTACAGCGAAATCATGTCTATATATGCATGTATTTATAGCCTATGCATGCTTGTCTGAATGTGTCCCAGATAGTCATTTATAGATGGTATACATTTTGCCTCTGTTAAAGGCGTGATTCTTGTTCATACTTAAGTCTCAGTAACCTACAGCGTGATAATTCCAGTGCATTCATATACCAGGGTTGCCTGTAGCTTGTGTAAGTGCATTTGAGCGCAGCAGTAATGAAATGCTTGGTCATAGTGTAAGACACACAAGACAACCAACAGAGAAGTATGTGGTAAAAGTGGCTTAATAATGAAACAGTCATACAGGATGGAATATATCTAATGTAGTATATTACAGTAATGTAATACATTTGTTTTCAAATGTAACTGCACCCTAAAATGAGTTGTACACAAAGTAATAGGATTGATCTGTGATGAGACACATTTTACGTACATCACTTACCAACAGTACATTACTCAACAGTAGATCAAGAACTCGCTGGTTCAAACCCCACTAAGTCCTCACCAAGTGTCGAGGTGTCCTTGATCAAGACACCTAACTGCTCCCAGCGGCTAGGTGTCTCCTTGCATGGCTTTGCCTGTGGTCCATTTACTGTACGTAGCTGCATTCTGTTGCATAACAACAGCAGCATGTCATAACTATGTTATACCTTTGCAACATACATTCATATACAGGGGATTTAAAACATGCTAAAACAATCTAGTCTAAGTACAAATATTGCGAATATTCTAAAAAAAAAATGAACTGGTGATTTACTGTGTCAAATGCTGCAGACAAATCCACATCAATGCTGGTGTTAATATTGACAGAATTCCCGTTTTTATAAAAATCTGTATTTTATGGGCTGAGAACAGAACTACCTGTTAAATATCACTCCAGGACCTGGCTGGTTTTCACCTATACACTTAGTACGCTCATATGTCATTAAATTTAAATGTTAACGTTAAATGTTAATAGTAATGGGGGTCCCCCCTCTCAAACCCTCCCCTCACTCAGCTCCTTGACTCATATTTCAAAGTTGTAGTGGGTGAAGTCAGGCTCAGAGCTGGGGTGCAGTTACACTTTAAAGGTGGAGTCAGGCTCAGAGCTGGGGTGCAGCTACACTTTAAAGGTGGAGTCAGGCTCAGAGCTGGGGTGCAGCTACACTTTAAATGGTATCAGTGGAGCACAACAGAACATTAGGTTAAATGGTTAATTCATGTCTAAATCTATCCTCAGTCAGGCTGTCTCTTGTCAGGCCGTTCTAGCGAGATACTACGGGCTTCATGTGCTCAAGTGTTAGCACCCATGGCTACAACAGTATTCTGCCTGCTGAAGAAACACACTTTCATATGCATATGCGTTCATGGGAGGGTCAAGGAGAGAGTGGTTTACATATTCTACAGAATGTACAGTATGTAAACTGCAATGCAAAGTCGTTTTTACCTCTGAAAATCCTTCACCCAGTTAGCACGGTTCTTTGAACAGGGGTTAGCAAACAACAGCTAGATTCATCTGAGCAAGATGAAGACACAGGCCATGGAGAGACGTGCTGGGAGGATTTATAGTCACCCAAACTATTTTGGGGTAGAATTACGCCCGTTATCTCTAGGTTTGACGATACAATATAGACAAGCTATTTATGAATAGGTCTACTTCATGATCGTTAAACTTGCTTTCTTTGTCTGAGTCTGCTGTTCCATTGATTTTGGGCGCCACAACCTACAGATAAGGCTGGAACACAGACTTCTAGCCGTATCTTCTCCCAACTTAAGAGGGCGGTGCCCAGCGCTGTTTAATTGATCAGCCGCAAGTTTAGTGCATCTAACGTAAAATGTGATGAAACAGCAATATCAGTGGAAAAGAATGCCACAGGGCCTACACAACAGTCCATTCATCTAGCATCTGCTACGACATCTTCAAGATCTTCCACCGATATCATCTGTTGTCATACAATATGTCAATGACATTCTCTTAGCATCAGAAGATGAGCCACTCGTGACAAGGATTTGAAGACTCCTCATACGTCTGTTCAGCTAAATACACAAAGCAGGCCCAGCTGATGCAAACTCAGGTCACACACCTTGGTCAATTGGTTTCACAATGAAAACAAACTTGAAGACAATGTGTTAACTTATACACAATAGCTATTTAATATAAACATACGTAAAAACTATGCGTTTACTTTTACAAAAAAGATTATTAATATAAACATACTTAAAGACTATGCGTTTACTTATACACAATAGCTATTTCATATAAA
>JAODOY010045594.1:1706-19447 GCA_025399855.1 Forbesichthys papilliferus | reverse complement strand
GTGCTCAAGTTGTACTGTATATGATATTCTGTTTACAGGTTTTAATAGCACAGATACGATCACATACATCATATTACAATATGCTGTAAATGCTGTATAACCAATATCATACAGGGGTAGATTTATTCTGGTTGTCACAGGTAAAAAATCTCTTGTCTATCTACCACAAAAAGAAACAATATAAACTTAGTGGAGGGAAAGCATGTTTAATTTAATAAGGCATAAACCAAATGAACGAACTGCAATAAAAATGGTATCTACTAACCCCAGCTAAACATTGGAGTTTAAGACCTCTTCTGGGCCAAGCCGAACTTTGCCAGGCCAGGACATACAGTTTTGTCAATTCTGCGGTGTAGTGTTGACCTTTCAATAGCTGGGTATTCTATACTGAAATTATTAATGCTCATGGGTGTACAAGAATATCTGGGAATAGAATGTTACTATACCATAAGTGGGGATATAAGTGGGTATTCATTTTAGGCAAACCAGACCTTTGTCTTCACAGAAAACATTCACATACATATTTGTGTGTAAGAGTTAAATACTTGCCTTGTGGTTAAGTGGTGACAATAGGATGTCTGTAAAATATCATCTACGACCATCAACTTTCTCATGGAATTTGTGTTTTGGGAATGTGGTAATTTTGGATTAAGATTGGAACAGGTCTGATACCCTTTTCTCATGTCTGCTTTTACTTAGACAATAACACATTATTTGTTTAATATGTGAAAGTTGAAAGAAATGATCAACTAAACAAAAAATAGCATGTAGATCAAATATACCACACATTCCAAATGTATCATGATGACTATTCATATCTGCTCAAATCAAATACTTTTGGTTTAATTAACTTAAAAATAGTGATATTCGCCCTAATGTCAGAACAATATAGTAAAACTGCATTAGGCTCACAATGAATCGGAGGGTGTATGTTTTATATTTATACAGAAAAATAAATCATATTAAGATTTTAATAATGTGACATGAGGTCTGTTCAATAGCGCTTGACTAGCCAGACTGTAGATTGAATTCATGGGGAAACACGAAAAAGCAGCCAAGTCTATTGTCCTGATAGTCTTTTATCCCAATAACTTGATCCCAGTGTGGTGCACATGGAGATAAACAGTCACATAGCTGGAGAGACACCGCAACTGTTTTCTATAACTCATAATGACTCAGGGATCTTGTTACAAAACAGATGGATTGAGAAACACTGAAGGAAAGGAAATGGGAAAAGTAAAGAACAATCACGGAAAAGGGAGTTTAAACAAAGTTTTGGAAATCGGATCTATATGCATTCGAAGGATTGTCCCCATCAGGAAATGTCTAAATAAGCCGTATGTCTACTGACTTTTGCAGTGGAGGATAAAATATTAACCAGGCCACATCCTAAATTAAACAGATGAAATATTGCAATTTTTGTATCCAATAAAATGCGATACCTAATGAGCATATTTTTTCAATAGAAAGACCATTGACATATTAATATGGTTTACTAGCATTCTTTCTTTCTCTCACAATCGTAATTGTGATTAAAACCAGCATTTAAAAAAGATGATGTTATCGTTTGTAACAAAGTCCCTTCTCAAACCTTGGTGCATTCATCTCTACTCCTCCTAACGTTTGCACAAAGTGCATTCCTTTCTATTCCCCTACCATTTGAATAAGCTCACAACATTCTCCACCTCTTCTGGTCCAGCCATCCACTTGTTTGTTTGGATCACAGCGTATCATCAAACCTCTAATGATGTGTGTGGTTGAGACACTTCATTCTCCCAATGATCTCACTAATATATTGCATGGCTGAGCAGCACACCTAGTTACAATGGTTGAATATTATCCTTTGTGGGTCTAGTATCGATTTTGGGAATATTTTTCAAGGATTCATTCCAAAAGATAGGGAAGTGTTTGATATATATATATTCCTACATACATGAAGGGAGCGCTGTCACCAGCATTCCTCTTCTACCATGCTCATAGGCGCAGCTCCATGACGCGCCATCCTCTTTGCAAACTATCCAAGCACACTTAACACTGTGAATTCTAAACTATCAGCACTGTCTTTGACCTCTAGTCTCCATGGTGCATGCACAGCTAAAGAGGCTGGGAGGCCAGGGTCACTGATCATGACAGACAGGCTTCGTTGATCTGCCAGCCAGACACATCGACACGGATTCAGTTACAGTCAGCGGGCCACTTCAGAGGATGGTCCTACACACAGATGAATGAATGAATGGATGGATGAGGGAATAGATGGATGGATGGATGGATGGATGGATGGATGGTTTTTACCTGCCACTGTGGAAAGTATTTCTAAAGCACTAGGTATTCATATTTTCTCTAATCTTTAAAGGTAAAGATATTCTCCTCCAACCCAACCCACAAATGTGTAGGGAAAGGCATAGATAACAGTGTGAGACTATTATATCTATAGGAGGAGGAATGCTATCCACTCAGCACTCAAGCGCTGGAGGGGCATGCACTGGCTGAGTTTCAAACCAAAGCAACAGTATGTTTGTTTTTCCATGCAGAAATTAAGAAATATCCTGGCCATAAACAAAAACACATCCATACATTACACACACAAATTCAGAAAAGCTAGCTAACTGATTACACACACACACACACACACACACACACAGACCTAGCCACAAAAAGAATGAGTGCAGAAGCTGAGAGTTAGCTAGCTCAGTGTGCTAATGTGCCCATGCGCACATGTGATCTGCTACCAATTAACAGCCCTTGTCATCAATGCCGAAACCGATATAGCAGCTATATGCTCCAACACTGTTTCCATACTGACCTTTTCTTTTCCCTCATGTTGACTTGCGCTGGGAGCTCTTTTGGCCACAAGAAACGTACACTGCACCCGCTACAGTGAGGGTGCTGACAGCGTAATGCTGACCCTCTTCCACGTTTGAAGCAAGGAGTGACTACAGTATTTGCAGGAAATGGAATGGAAAGTTCTAGAATTTTCCACGGCTTCCAACAACTGCTAATATGGACTTCTGTATCTTACATCAGTTTGGTCTAAGAAACACCTGCACCAGGATAGATGTCTTGTTTAGCAGATAACTCTCCAAAGTACAGTATTCAATTTGAGGTTTCTTTATTACTGGTTTGTTAAATTGCCATAACAAGGCCATCTTTTCAAACACATATATTCAATCACGTTGAAAGAAAACTATTATATAATCACGCATAAATCTTGTGCGATATCATTTATCTTTTCCTTTTCTCGCACTCTGTCCCACAGCCCTCGTCACATTTTGGTAACCCTATCCCAGTGAATCAGCAGGTGATAAATGATCATTTCTTTCCAGCAGCGTATGGGTGGCTTCGGCTGACATTGACACTGCAGCCCCACCCGGCTCAGATAGATGGGTAAAGAGCAGGACAAC
The DNA here is from genome assembly GCA_025399855.1 of Forbesichthys papilliferus. NCBI lineage: Eukaryota > Metazoa > Chordata > Actinopteri > Percopsiformes > Amblyopsidae > Forbesichthys > Forbesichthys papilliferus. The sequence goes on along the minus strand of JAODOY010045594.1, from coordinate 16,046 downwards.
AAACTGCTGCCATTGTCGATGTTGGCTCTGCATCTAAATTAGTCTTCAATTCAGTGAGGACATCAGTCACATTAACGTCCACCTACAGTGGCAACACAGTTCTGTGTGGACCAGTCAACATCAGTGAAGATCACAGTCAAGTCTCTCTCTCTCTCTCTCTCTCTCTCTCTCTCTCTCTCTCTCTCTCTCTCTCTCTCTCTTATTCCTATAAATTGCTCTAAGCCTATACAGTTGACATATAAAATATAGTACAGTATGTATTTCAATGTGTCATAAACAGTCTGTGTTTCTTTAATTGCATTAATACACTTGCTGAGAAAAGAAACGAATATCCTGCCATACTACATTTATTTGAGCCTTTTCTTGAAATATGCACATCTCCTTTGTCTTTCCTTACATGTGTTATATAGCTATTCTTACATCCTTAATGCAGGCTACCCTATCAATATAATTAGATTAGAACGAGTCATACAGTTCCCGGGAAATACTTCCTGATACTTTCAAAGGATGTGTGTGTGCGAAATTATATCTAGTTTCCCCATCTGCGTTTCCAACACAACCCATTTCAACACAAAAACAAACGATGGAGGTTCAGAAACTTTTAAATGACATTGTTGATATACAGTACTGTATATTCCATCAAATCTGGATCATGGTAAACATGACTTGCCCTACTGGCCGTAAAATTACTTGATTCAATTAAAAAACTCTCAACAAAGGATGGCATATTGGTACAGCAGTAAAAGCTTTCTGATTCACATTTTTTGAAGGTACCAGAATAATTATTCCTGCCCAGCTCACTGTTTTGGTTCTGAAACATCACAAAAGTGGAGAGTAGAGCAGAAGCTAATGCTAATGCACTCTCAGGTGCAACAATGTTGTTCATTGTTTCTAAACCACAAGTGTAATCTCAGACACCTGAGGATTGTCTAATGTGGATACCACAACATTTAGTCAATATGACAAAAAGATATTTCAGCAGCTAACATATTTTTAATTAGTTTTAAAAAGATAAATTAAAAAGCAAATTGTGATAACATACTGGCCCTCACTTGACCAAATGATGACCAGTCTTCACTTGCACCTGTAAGACCCCTGTCTTACAGTGCATGGACGTTCACAGCGCCTGTCATGTCTCGCGGGTGGCAGAGCCGTGGGAAACACAGGCTTTCTGCATTCTTGTTCACGAGTGTGTGTGCTCGTGCACACAGGCAAGCCCTTACACACACACACACACACACCTCTCTCTTTCCTAGCCCGCCCACCTGGGCTGAATGACCCCCTAAAGAGCTCCAATTACCAGGCACTGACAGACAGACAGATTAGGTCTGCACAGGAGTGCAGAGGCCTGTAGAGGAGACAGACAGACAGACAGGCAGACATATGAGCAGCTATAAAGATGGACAGACAGAACAACAGGCTGTCCGACAGATGGAACATACTGTAAGTATGAGGAGACAGGAGGAGCAGAAATGAAGAGAAGAGGCATGGTTGGGTGGGGTGTATTATGGTGCTCTCTGTCTGTCTCTCTGACTTGACCGTATATGTTCCAGTGAGATAAAACATGGTGGAGGAGGGGAGAAGCTATCCACAAGATGTAATGCCATGCCGCAGGTCACAGCAGGCACATGCAATATGCCTAGTTGGTTTACACAAAGACCAACCACTTAAATTGACCCCTGACTGAAATAACAACAGGATGATTTACAAGTCTTTTTCTTTTTCTTTAAAATAAAACAAAATTGCTTAAGGGAGGATATTTTTTTCAAATTAAGCACGCTTTTAGTCGGTAGTGGCTGAGTTGATGACAGAGTGTCCCATGTGTTTGGAAGTGTGGGAAAAAGACGTCCCTTCTCATAAAGGCCTTTTGGGGGTCGAAATTAAAACAGTGAGTTTATTGTCTTGGGAGCCTAACTCAGTTAAACCTGCTTGTCAGAACCCCCCACCTAACACATGGTTGTGCATAAACATACTGTACACATCACACACATCCACTGTTGCAACCCTTCACAGCAATTACCCTGATGAGTCATCTGAAGGCGTCTTCTCACAACCAATAAGAGGCCCCCAATTGTGTCCCTAATGAGTTGGGTTTTACAGCAGCCAAAGAAAAATTAAGAAGTGTAAAACAATATTTATTTCCTAAATGATCTCATATGTGACTTTGGTTTCTTTCACTGTTGCCTTCTTTGTTTGCCTTTTGGCTGTGACATCTTTGTGACATGTTAAGCATTTGCTGTAATTTATAGTTACATTTCCATGGGTGAGGGAAAAGGTTATTTCACAGCATATGCCAGGCCTTCAAAGGGTCACCTTTCACCAGGGACAAGAGCAGTGCAAATGGGACAATGACTTACTAGGCCTGTGACCTGGGTTTGATCCCTAACATGTTTTAATTCCATGGTAAACTCCCATGGTGACCCATATGCATGTGAGCATTCCACTGGTAATGCCATGGGGGCTACAGACTCTGCCAGTAGGTGTATCTGAAGTGTCGGCACCCCCAAGTTAGGGACTGGTACAAGGAACCATCCTTTTGATAATTAAAATGAAAGAGAGAACCATTGAATGAGGAGATGTGATGGTGGAAGTATGTACAGTACATTTTTGGCATTGGCAGACCAAGAGCCTGACAGAACAGATTTCCATGTTTTATAATATGATGCTTTACATGGGCTCTGAGGGATATTAGTGGTCAAAAGGTTTCAGAAGCAGTTTATAAAATTGATACACAAAATATTTAAGTTTAGTTTTTTTATATTACAGTATTTTATAATGTTTTATTATGTTTTTTCCTTTAATAATAATGTTTCACAATACAAATATTGCAACTGAGTGTGGAATTTCTTAATCTTATTAAGCATTCCATCACGTTTGTACGAGCTTTAAAAAAAAAAGGATTTATAGTTTGAACAAAAATGCTGCCAGCAATTGTGTGATATATTTGAAGGAGAAAACTGACATGGATTTGGGAGCCTCTGTGTCTATTGTCTTTAGCCCAACATTCCTTATTTAATACTGGCCTAAACCTTTAGTCATGGACCTGTCTTTTTTGATTCCACCAAATTCCTAAATAGCGTGATAGATTTTCAAATTGTGGAACGGGAACGCCTATCAACTCTGACTTGTGCTCTAACATCGAACAAAGTGTTGTAGTATAGCTTTATAGTTGTAACGGACAAGCACTGTTTGTGTGTGAGTCAGCAATTTGGCCCTAAAATGCAACACTGGAAAGGACCAAGTAGTAGATTTAGTCAAGTTTCTCTTACCTGTACTTATTGTGACTATACATTACACATCAGCTATACTGGAGCAGTATCCTTTGTTTATTCTGTTTTAGTGTTCTTTTATGCTGACTTCATTGTGGAAGTCCCAAACCGATTCAAATTACACTGGACAACCATGGAAACAGGAGCCAAACACCAGATATTTCAAATAGCTAAACATTTACATTTTTGTTGATTTGATATTTTCATCTGTCAGCAGGGACTTGCAACTTATGCATTTTTGCTTGTGGTGGGTTTAGTGCTTTGTGCAATAGTCGAAATCATTTATACATTTTCTTTTTTACTCGTGTTGATGACTCAAAATTCTCTGTTCATTTGTGGCAGCAACCACCGTAAGCAACCATAACTTTATCCAGAACAGTCTCCTGTTATTGTTGCTGATTCATGTGCTAGGCATGCTATTTCTGCATACTCTTTTTATTCATACATGTTTTACCCCTTATTTCTCATTATTATTATGTTTTATTATTATTATTTATGTTTTATACTAAAATTTTACTTTTGTGTTAAAACAACATTTGCAAATATTTGAAGTGCCTCAGAATGACAACCAAGCCACTGATATTAGCGGTTTGGTAACATAGACATATAGTTGACCTCAGTGTGATTGCTTGAATCTCAACTGTACCTGCTGTGACTTGTCAGATACACAGGTGGATTAGAGTATTTTGGTCTTTAGAACAATAGCTTTTCTGGACATAGAGGTTTGCTGTGTTCATTGAAGAACCTGGTTGTTGAGGATTTTGTTCATTTTATTTTATTTTATTTTATTTTATTTCGTCTTCTCTTCTCTTCTGTATTTATTTTCATAAGTCCTATTCTATCAAAAGGACTTTGTTGTTTGCATAGTTTATAATGGCCCACCGGACCACATGATAGCCCACCTAGGTTTGACTCTTCTGGGATAGAATTAAACAGTGTGTTTAGAGCATACTGTATACACTTAGCCAGAGAGCTTTATTGAAGGTGAGTGTTGGTATCTGGACCTGGCCAAAAGAATGTTCTTGTGGGACATGAAAACCACTCCCATGGGTTGTTTTATGCTGCTTTGCATGTCTCAAACAAACCGCTACATCTGTTTTTAATTCTTGTTTTGTTTGCAGCCCAAAGAGGGAGGGGAGGAGGGCGGGGATGGGGATGATAGTGGCTTCGTTGAAAATAATTATTACTTATGGCAGATGAGATGAGCTGGCAGTGAAACAGGACACAATGTTGTTCACAGAGAGAGGGATGGAGGGAGAGAGAGAGAGAGAGAGAGAGAGACAGAGAGAGAGAGAGAGAGAGAGAGAAAAAAGTGAAGTATGAGACATGTTAAAGAGTCATGTTGTATGAAGAGATTTCTAGCACTATAGTGATAATACATACTTTACATGACTCACAGTTGTGCTTTAATTAACAGACACGATTCACGCACGCACACACACACACACGCACACGCACACACATACACACACTGTACATAATGTACGCTTTGCAGGCACGATATTTCACACACCAGACAATCACATCGTTAGACACATAAGGATAGGGTTTCCCAGACAGTGGAAACCTACACATGCACGAAAACAGAATATTATTAATGGAGTTGGTAGGCAGGATAGCTTAGTGGCCAGGGTGGGTGACTGCCAGCTGAAAGGTATTGGGTTAGATCCCCAATCTGCATTCTTGAGCAAAATGGATAACCCCTCTCTCTGCCTTAGTACTTTAATACTCGGTGCTTTGGGTAAAAACATGTATCATATTCAATTACCTTATCAACTGTTTGCTTTAATTCTTTATTGAATGCATTGTATGCAAATTAGCATTGTGTAATGGTGTAGCCTGTAAGGTAAGTTATAAGACAACAATTGTTGAATATTAGGTTTAGAATGCAACTACAGTAGCTTTTCTCTCTTTCTCTCTCTCTCTCTCTCCCCCCCTCTCTCTCTCTCTCTTTCTCTCTCTCTCTATCTATCTGGTGAGCTCTGTATAATGAAACATGGCAGTGTATAAACCCAACCACCTGCTTGCTTCACACTGCTTCACATGCACATACACATTGCCACACTCTCCGTCTCTCTCTTATCAATGTTTTAAGCACGTCTTATTTTCCTCTGATAGTTCCAGAATAGCATGGATGGAGGATGTTTCTATCGTGTGTTTATTCCAGTTCACATTCCCCATGGATAGTGATAGTGCAGTATTATTGTATAGCCCTGTTTCCTTTGCATACACACAGTTTGAATTATTTTGATGTGTTGTCTTGCAGTATGCCAACCTGTGCAGAACTTTGTATTGATCACAATGTTAAAGTGACATCTGGTATCTTGCTATGTACAGTATGGTGCTATATCTCTATAAGTGTTAGTGCATTTACTGTATGTGGGGCTACAGCACGGTGACATGCTGACTGACACCTGAATAAAGGCAGGGTCAGTCATTCTTGCTAACTTCGAGCTCAGACCAAAAACAGTATTGCTCCGCTGTCACCACGGCACCAAAGAAATGCATTTTGAAGCAAAGCCAATAGTGCAATGGCTTTGTTGATACGAGCAGGGTTTGCCACTTGTTCCTATTTACGGAGCCAGGGCTGTGTTGAAGTATCAGATTCATTTTCTAACACGCACAGCAAACGGAAAGCTAGCGAAATGCAAAGAGATATTTGGTGAATTTGATAAAAAGTATATTTAGCTTGCAATATCTGACTTAAGTGATGGGAACCTTATACAGTACTGTACTTGGTTGGACTGCATGAAGTGGTTGGTAACTGGACACACATGATTGGGCTTTGTTGACAATGAGGCATAGCAGTTATATTAAAGAGCAGGTAGAGGGCTAGGCTTCCTGCTGGAGGATGCTCAGATAAGCAGACAGGAATCTATCGAGCTCTTCATGACACATCCAGAAGTGACACTGTTGACATTTAATGGTCAGCTAAAAATAGACGCTCTACCATGGGTTGTGATTATGATGAGCAAGTGTTGAAACTCAGGTGACGTCTGACATATAGAGAGAAGAAATATCCCTCTGTTCCCAGCAGTCCTGTTGAACGCACACGCATACGCACACACACACACACACTTCACTGAACAGGTGCAGTTAGTCTGTCTGAGTGTTTTTGTTTGGACAGGTATACCCCCCCCACATACACACACACACACACACACACTTCTTCTGGGGAATGTCTGGAAAAGGAATGCTTCTATTTGTTGTTGTCATATGACTGCAACCCAACCAAGAGAGATATGGATAAATGGATGGATGGATGGATGGATGGATGGATGGATGGATGGATGGATGGATGGATGGATGGATGGATGGAGATCGCTGATGCAAAAGCATGGTTATTTTAGCTCAGCCCTCAAATGGCCATGTCCTACAAATGTTTACAAAAGGTTTGCTGTTTAAGTGTATGTATAATAAATATATAGCATGTGTTTAAAAACTTAGAACCATTCATACTAAGTCATAAATGGATAAATGGTATAAATGGTAAATATGTATAACATTTCCAAATACAGGCATGTGAACAACATCAACATGTGAAAAGGGTCATGAAACCTGGTCCACTTTAAGTAAATATTAATGTACATACAAATAACTTTAATGTAGGCTAATAGTAAAATGTGATCAGGTGAACTATGGGAATATATCCTACTACATGTAATGAGCAGGCTATCAAAGAGCACTGCTTTGATCAGTCTTAACCAAGTCAATCTGCTTAGTTACATGTTGGAATCTTACAATATACATGTTCTAACTCTAAGACAAAAGACAATATATGTATATGTGTGTATTCCTATATACCCTGTCTGCTAAATGCCATGGTAGAACAAGGGAGTTGACTGCCTCCCTTATTAGCTATGTTGTATTGGAAAGAGAAGGAGTAATTCTTCCTCGAGGTCAGTTTGTCACTGTGTTCATCGCTCTGATGATGTTACTCTGCTCCCCTGATCTCTGCACTGGACCTCTTTTGTTTTACACCAATTGGCAGCATTCCTGAACAAGCAACAAAAGCCTCAGCTCTTACAGTAGGCAATTAAATACATTAATTCAGATCTTTATTTAATCACCTTTTGTTAACATATTGATGTGCACACTGAATGAAACACGCAATGGTTTTACACTAAGGAAATAACAAATTAATATTATTTTGTCATCATCGGTCTTCAGTGTATAGGCCAAGGTTGACATTTGCATGTGTAATCTAGTTGTCTTGGCATGTAATTTTATTTAGTATGTCACTCTCAAATAGTCTGGAATTCCACATTTGAAAGAAATAACTAATTGGCTTATCATCTTATAATCTTGGCTTATCAATATGTCTTCAAAATGAAAATGTCTTTAAAGAACCAGTCCATAACTCTCTGAAGCAGTAATGCCAACATAAGTAGTGGAAACCATTGAAAACATCCAAATTATGGATACAGTGATCCAGAACTATACAATACTGTACATGTATAATGCAGTATTGTCTACATTGCATTAAGACATTGCAATAATGTGTTGGTCATACAGTTATACATGTATGACTAACACATTATTGCAACACATATAGTTATACAATGTGTGGTACTGTAACTATATATGGACTCTATCATATGGAGTGAATTATTCAAGGAAAATGCCTATATGCAGTGCATGAAATGTAAGTGTATTGCAGTACAAGATGAAATGCAGCATTAAAATATGCATTTGAACAAAGAACACCTGGTCTAGCATTCATGTTAAGATTTGCGGATGACTATAATGCCAAAGAACTATTTCTCTTTAATGTTAGCAAATGAACCCATTCATGTTTGCTTGAATTAGCTCTGATGGGAGCCAGATATGCAAAATCAGAAGCTAGAACAATGTTTCTCATTAAATATTGCTCCTTTGTTTTGCTTTGAATATTATTCCAGGTAGAACTTTTCAAAGAAGGTGACAAATAGTTTAAAGTAAGATTCATGGACAATGGATACACCCTTCACATGGTAGAGTGCACATTTTCAAACTTTCGGTCACTATGGAGCACAGCTAAAGCGCTATTGTTTTCTAAGAAATAATGTTTGTTGGAAATAATGTCTGCTGTCACATGTTGGACCAAACATTCAAGTCAATATGGTCATTGTTGATGCTATCACGCCAATGTGGTAATGTAACTGTCTAAAGTGAAAAGCAAGATTTCAGAGATAAAATTGTGTTTATTACTTTGTGGCATGTTGGAATAAAGTACCAAAAAATCTATGAAACATTGCACATTTTATCACCATAATGTGGAAAATGTCTTACACTGTGGTTTTGTAAAAATTATGTTTATAAGCTTGTGGTTCCGTTGTGTTTTTGTCCAGTTTGGATTGTGTCTGTCTAGCTGGTTTTATGACCTTTCTCGGAATGCATTGCATGTGATCTACATTTTACGCACTACTACAGATTCGAATAGGCTACTGTAGCTCTCGATTACTGAATGTCTGCTGTTATTGAAATTAATATACAGTACATTCTATATTAATGTTGGGTCCTTATAAATGTCTGAGCTGTTATGTACTATATTAGTGCTATATATGTCGAACAAAAGCAAACTGAAAAAAAAATGTGTGAACTTCATGCAGTGTTGCATTTCAAATAATGTATAATGCCTCTCAAAATGTTCTTTCTTTTATGTAACCTTTGGCAAATTAGTTAAGTTATGTCTTAGAACGTGCCCTCTTGTTAATCACCTTTCCATTCAGAATGGTTACGCAATTACATTTAATTGAGCCTAATTTCACTTATTCAGATAGATTTTAGGTAGTGTCAACTGAGTCACATACAATCTTCCAGACTTGTTCTTACAAACTGCAGCTATCCCAGGCAGACACAGCTCAAGGGGCTGTATTCTGACAAGGGAAGTGGTTTTTAGGCCTACACACTGAGGCTAATGCCTTTAAACCTCTACATGTGTCAGTGATTGTGGTTTAACTGGGTGACGGCCGAGCCTGCCCTGAACAAGTACTCAGCAATGTTGCCATGCCTTCATCTACTATTTGACATGCCACAGAGATTCTTAACATGCCGAAAGGGCCAAATCACAGCATGAAAATACATGGGTGCTTGTGTATTTAACAGAAATAATTAAAGTTTTGCTGAAGATAGGATCTCTTTTAGTGAGGTACAATCAGCGTTTAACTGTGTATTTTAGTATTCCGCACAGGCCGTGTTTCCCTGACGAGAAGTCCATCTGCAGCTTCATGAATATCAAATTGGTAATTTAGACATTTTCTCAAATTATTCCAGCCACCCATCCTTGGTTTCTTCCTTCATCCATCCATTTATGTAATGCAGACTGACCTACTGCCATTTATTCCAGTGGTACTGTACAAATATTTACATCTTGGATGCTCTATGGTAATAATGGGTGCAGTATTACTCACCCACGTCCAATGGGGTAAAAAGGAACACGTGTACATTCTCTCATGTCTCCTGTCATCACATGGAAGACTTTATGAGGGCAATAAACAGGTGCATTAGTTACAGACCATGAGTCATCACACATGCCCAACAACAACAACAACTTTGAAATATAATAGAATTGTTTTTTTTACCATTGCTCTTTCATACTTTATGCTGTAGCATTAACGGTGTCAGTCAGTCATTCTGGAGAAAGCTTGTTGATTTTTGAACATCAAAACAAAAACACCCTTCAATGCCATTTCTTCAGAGGCTCCACACCCATATTGGAAACGCATGGCAGTCACATGCAGTCTGCACTACTTTCCCATTTACAGAGCCAGGGAAGTCACACCGGATTGTCATTTCAGTATGCACACTTAACGGGAAGCTAGCAGACATTACCTGAATTTGACAAAAAGTGTATTAGCTTACGATCTCTGACTAGGCAGAATAATATTATGATTAAACGGTTCCCATCCTCCCACTGACTATCTGAAGGCTTCATTCAGGTCTGACATTGTTGGATTAAAGACGCATATAATTCAATATATTCTGTTCACCAAAAATCTCGTCACGGACCACTAGCTGTTCATTTTATTTGTGCGCTGTAAAATAATCAGATGTTTCTACACAGCCCTGGTTAATAGGAACACTAGCTAAGTGATGCGGAACCCACCACACAATATGTTTCCAGCCTTGGCACTGCATGTTCAATATGGGGTGCGAAGCTTATGTGCATTTATTATGAAGGTGGGGTGCACCTTTAAGAATGAAGAACTATGTCAGAATCCGCAAGGGGGCTCCTCTTTTGTACAGACTCCAACTAAAATAGACTTGGACTGCAAAATGTGTCTAATGGCACTGAGGAACACTTTGCCAAGACAATGCAACCAAAAGGAAATGAGCCGCATAAAGCAGATCATTATTCCCCTCGCAGGCTCAATCTCACAAGCAATTCATCAAGAGTTCAAGCTAACGCTGCCGGGCTCAGCAGCCACTTCGAAGCATGTCCTTGTTGCTTATACACACAAACATCCTGATGGTCTCTCCTGTGAAAAGTAGTAGCCTACTGGTCAGGGTTACGCTCCAGACAGGAGATGTGCTTGGGAGCCTGGCCCTCTTAAATGCTATTTCATCACCTGGAACTGCACTGTACAGCTCTTAGACACCCACCTCCTCTTGATCTCATCTGAATAACTGAGGGCAAGGGTGATGGATATGCTTAATAACTGGAGGGAACGCAGTGCACTTAAACGCATCATCAATCTCAACCCACAAGGGATGAAAAAAACACAAGTCTTCTCCAAATCCCAGAGAATTGGCTGCACCTTTTAGAGAGATTATTCCAAATACATGGACACGAAGAGGAGGCAGGAGAGGAGACGACGGGGACAGGAGAGATTTAAGCAATAGAAGCAGAGGACGAAAGCTAAAAGGCCAGTCTTAACTAGACTATGTTGAGAGAATGAATACAGAGCGGAGCTGGCAAGCAAGTGTTTCTTACACAAACGAGAATAAATGCGCTGCCAGATACAATACTAAAGGTGATATTTAAGGGGCCAGATAGATGTTACAGTTTGAACCTCCTCATTGTTTCTTAACAGCGCAATGGTGAGTATCAGCATAAATGGCCTCATGCTTCAGATTTTCCTTAATTTTCCTTTAGTTTTTTTTATTCTCAATAGTCTCTTAGACTTATATGTTTAATTGCAACATAATGTACATATCCTCATCTGGATTGTGGTCAAATTTCACATTAGCTGCCTCACAGTTCATCGTCCTCATTTACCAAATAAGTAACAATTATAATAAATAGTTTACAGTAAATGATGTTTTTTGTACATGTTCAACTGTGTTACACATTTGCATGCATGAGACGTGTGTGGAAGGGAGGGTTGGCAAAGAAAAGAATCAAAGAACACCTGCTTGTAATTTTTCTTATAACAGAAGAAAAGTATCTGGGCTACAGTATGGTGACCAGTTGGCATTAGAACGCTGCCTTATTTTTTAGATCAGCATTAAACCTACATAACACCAGCCTTATAGAGCTCAAGCGTTGACATTTTTGACACATGACCAAAGGTCAGTGTACACTATTCTTAGCTGGGGAAATATGAGGAATTCCTTCTCAATTTCTCTACATATGGATGTTTGTTTTACCATGCCTATAGTATATGTATTGTATTGCCAATAAGATTTCATGCTACAAAATATTGAACAAAAACAGACAGTGCCTGTTGAACTGCTGAACCACTGAATGGGGAAATAGGGTTAGTTATACAGTATATTTCTGTATGTCCGTAGACATATAATTATCCACATATTTTGTTCAATATGTAAACAATGGCTGTGTACAAAGTGATATGACTGGCAATAATAAAAAGCAACCGAACCATGTTGAACATATAACCTCTCCAAAGTCTCCATAGGCAATCACATGGCATAAGTTTCCTACTGGTAATATAAAAATTGCTCTCTAAATACACTTTTTTATTGTCACTTTCTGTTCCTCCAAGCGAGTATAAAAACAGAAATGAATTTCAGTTTTTTAAATGTAATTTGTGCTTACAGTATGATAGCATGTGTATAAGCCGCATGCAGATATATGTCTGTGAATAGTGTCTCAGAATAAAGTATCCATGCATTTATAGGGAACGTTGTATGCATCTAGAGCCTGCTTTAGATTTAAAGACGTGAAGCCATCCAAACCACAGAGACATAGACCTCTGTGTCTCTATCTTCTCTGGCCCAGCCACTAGAGACGATTTCAAAGGACCAGCCATCTGGTTCCGGCCAACAAACCCATCTCTCCCATGCTCTGTCTTTGTCACGCTTACCACTTGCTCCACTTTGAGATATCTACTATTTGAAACACACTTTTTTATGTTCTATTTACAACAAGTTGTGATCTGCCCAATGTCATTTAATACATTCATTATAATTTATAGAAATGGTTAGTGAATGCCATTTAAACTCTGAAGACTCAATTATATCCCAATTCTCCAACTCCAAATGGTCATTTTCCCCTTTGGAGATAAAGTACATTCAGTTTCACTCTTATGTCACATGCCCCACCTTGATTGGCTATCTGACTGATTGGACTGTCTGGACTCTGAGAGGACTGCAATACATGAGTTCTGGGATTAAATCAAAAAAGATGTAACACATGGGTCCAAAACTGATTGGCTTGTGTTACACAATAAGACAATCAGACATTTTGGCTAGACATGTTTCATAATTAGTCATCTTTAATAAAAGAAAATAGCACAGTATGAACATATATAACAAATGACATCTGACTGACACACAATGAGGGAAATGTTACAACGTGCATAGCCTTTTGATGCATTGTGCAAATGGCCCCACAACACACACAACACACACACACACACACAGATCCCATCAGCACCTGGCAGGAGAGATGTTCAGCCTCCTCAGCAGCACAGTCTGGTCGTGGCTGTCATGGTGAGTGCACATAGTGTACATTTCTCCGGAGCTGAACCACGACATGGAGCAGGGTTGCTGCCTGCCATAGCTCTCCTGTTTTAGTTTTTACTTCCACTGATAACAACAATCTCTCAGAACAATGCTTCCAATGTACTTCAAGGGCAGGGTGACTGCGTAGGCATGCTGTAGATATCTGTGCACACACAATATTCAGGAACTATGAAAAGAAACACTTCAGATGTTGTTTTTTTCTGAGCTCTTTTTTATGCTTTCATTGCTACTATTTATTGTTTAGTTAGCCACTAAGAACTTTAGTTTACACATTGTAAGTACTTCTGTCATGGTGTTAGGCTCTAAATAATATTGGTCTGATTGAGAAATAACACATTGACTGAGCACATTTTCTAATAGTTCCTCATAGTCGTACTATTATATTAAATAAATGGTTGATGTAGGGCTGGGGGCATGATCATTATGTAAATAACTTCTTCAACAACAACATACTTACTGTGAAGACATTTCACACTTGGATCCTATGCATTTGGTAGAAATCATATAGCACTTTATCACATGTAGTTCCTGAAAGAAACTGACATTTTCATACACGTGTCTCCTCAGAGACAAACATCTCTGAGGGCATTATCAGTCAGACCACTTAACCAGGAAACATTGGTCTCCTCGTTCCCTGTAAATCCCTATGAGATGTACAGTACCAATGTTTGCTTCTTCTTGTGTGAAGATAGACACCAGTATGTGATGGTTGGGAGATAAAAGAGGAGTCTTTCAACACTGAACGGAAACAAAGAGTCATGCAGGCTGAAGAGGCCAAGCCTCTAGCGCAACTAAAATGCATTAACTTTCCATTGGGCATAGCCATAGGGGAACCCTCCATACAATTGTGCACAGAATATTGGGTTGATGCAGGGTTTTTACTGTGAGATTTTTTGGTGGAATGTTTAAAATAAGACTCTTACAGGAGTAAAGGGGTTTCTAACATATTTTGTGAAACCAATAAAAAAACTAATTTGCAGTACATATTTGAAACTTAATTATGATTTTAACTGAATTCAATTTGATTAAGCTGATTAATAAAATGTGTGTTTTTTTTTTTCAAAGCAAGAAAAAATCATACAAATAAATCACTAATAAAATATACTGTAAGTCCTCACCATCTTATATGGTACAGTATTGAGGCTTGGTTAACCAGAGAAAA
>JAODOY010045583.1:0-19447 GCA_025399855.1 Forbesichthys papilliferus | reverse complement strand
TTTTCATATGTTATGAATATATTTTAATGCCTTTTCCCATAACCTTTGTGATTTTAAAATATCGAAATGAATACCGATATTGCAATTTTCATGATCAATATCGCAATATCACATTTGATCAATATTGTGCACCCCTACTGTTAGCATTGTCTCTCAATATACTGACAATAATATAAATGAAACATCAGCAGTGTGCTTCTCCTACCTGCCAGGAGAGGGTGCTGTTGGTTTGCTCTTCTTGCTGGGTGATGAGGAGCGTTTCTTGGGGGGCAAGCTCAGAATGGGAGCCAGCGGCAGTGACAGGTTGTTCCACGACTTCCTGGTAAAGTCACGTTCCTTCTGCAGTCCAGCGGGAGAAGGGACCAGAGACAGGGCAATCAGAATGCTGACAGACCGAGATGATTCAATAAGCGCACGACTCCATTTAGTGAACACAGCAGCCTGTTATCGTATATTATCTACACAATGTAGGTATGCACTTTACTGTATGCCTTAGTTACCATGCCAACTAAACCGTTTATGAAGGATAAGGCCTTGCAAGCCAGATAAAACAAGTTATCATCTTGAAAGGTTTGTCTGCAATGTCATTTGAAAGAAACATTATACAGATGATTCCTCACGAGACTGAGAGTAGAAGACCTCTAGTTTATCATACAAAGACACACTGTTCTTACACTGAGGAGCAAACTATGGTAATGGTAGTTGTGTTAAGTGGTAACACGGTATTGTCGGCTTTTAATATTTAAGGGAAACACAGCTAGCAAAACGTGGCCATGGGTACCAAGAAAATTAATAAACCAGTAGGAGGGGTTGGGGAAAAGTAAAATCTGCCTCCAGGCAAGAATTCCTGCTAGTAGAGTTCCCAGGACTAGGGCAGGCCTGATACGGTTAGTTCTGGTATTACGTTTAAGGTAAATACCGCTAGTAAAATATATATTGTTTTTTTCTGTCTTTGTGCATGTAATCTGTTCAATGTAAAGCACTTTGAGCTGCCATTCTTGTTTGAAAGGTGCTATGCAAATAAAGCACATTTATATTGTTTGGTTGAAAGTGTTTTTGTGCAAGAAGTGTCTATATGTAGCTAACATGGACAGTAGGTATTCTGCGAGTGTGTGTGTGTAGCGCAATAGCTGACACCACAGACCCAGTCACTCGATATCACAACCACAAATATGAACATAAACAAGCAATTACTCAACAACAACGCTGGACACAATAGAATGAAGAAATAAATACAAAATAAACACACACACACACACACACACACACACACACACACACACTTGACATACATGCAAGCATGTAAACAGCTTAACATTTGCATGGCGAAGGCGCACGTTGATGACATCACCTACCGTTATTACAGGCGCGGGCCCGGCGCTCCTCCTGTTCGCGGTGGACAGGGAGGCGGAGGAGGGGGAAGAGGCGGGCGGGCCGGTCACCCTGCTGAGGTTGCGGTCGTGACTGCGGCAGTGAGACAGGGCCGGCGCCTGCAGGGCCTTGAAGGACACGGGACTCGCGGGGTGGCAGGACACTGAGCGAGGACACACAGGCAGGGCTATGGTGATGTGTGGCGGGGATGCAGGCAGACAGGGACAGCGTTGGAGAAAGGGGGCAAGCAGGAGGATTGGGACAAGAGGATTCAGAAAAACCAGGGGAGGATCGGGAGGATCGGGTAGGACAGCGGACAGATGGAAGGGTTTAATGGAGGATGTTTAACGGATGGAAACAGGCGAGAGGAAAAAGAATGTTAGCGCTGCCGAATAGCAGCTCAATCGCAGGGCTCCTCCGCATCACTTGAGTGTGACATTGGTTAGCCTGAGTTTACGCTTCAAGCTGATGATAATTTAGCGCTAATGGAAATAGGACAGACTTGCATTCCAGACAACTCAGAAGTCAAAACTCTGACCCCCTACTAGGAAAAGTACAACAGAACGCCACTCAAAGTCAGAGTTCCTTCAAGTTGAACTCGGGGCACATCCAACAACCACCTTGTCTTGCTGGTTTGAGGTCACAACAATGGCGGCACCCATGTAGGCCACATGGGTGTTTAATTAAAAGAATACATGCTATCATATTGTAAAACATGTTCTACTGTAAATTGGTGTCAAAATAGCCTATGTCGTTAGGTAGTTGGTTACGGTCAGCCATGTTTTTTATGTTTACGTTTAACACCATAAGCCTGGAGCTCTTTGAAGTCGTAAAATCTGAAATGAAGTCTTGTGGTGCCGTTACATTTACAAGAATACATCTGACAATTGGTTTCTTGCTAGACTTTGTTTTTTAACGGTCCAGTAATGGAGATCGACAGTGTCAAGCCCAGCACACACATTAAATAGACAGAAGTTACATGCAGCAATACCCACCCCCACACACACGCACGTGCATGCAAATGCAAAACCACACTTGGCCACAACCAGGAGCAGTACTCAAAGTATGTGGACTATGGCTGCCAAGATGACGCTGGCAACTAGCCTCTGACCTACAGAATGAAACATCAACCACATCTCACGAGACTTCAGGGGTACCCGACCCCAAGCTTTGAGAACTGCTGTGTGAGAAGACTCAGAGTACTGTGTGTGTGTACACAGTAGAACTACACAGGGACAGATGGCAAGATACTGGAGGTGTGTGTCTTCTTTTGTGTGTGTGTGTTTAATACGGAGACGGAGAGACTATGGAAGGAGAGAGTCCTTGTGTCTTCCAAAAGAATTGCAACAACTGATATTCACCATTTTATTATTATTATTATTATAATAATAATAATAATAATAATATTAGGTTCTTCGGCTCACAATATTCATCTGATTTTGTTTGGCACAACTGCCAACGATGCACTAGACATCCGATGGCTGCAATGTGGCAACTCACACACTGCTTCCTGTTGCCGCGGTAACAAGGAGAGGAGAAAAGAAAGGATGGGGGATTGCTTCCTAAACAGGTCTCTTATTTAGGCGTGTGCATGTGTCCGTGCGTGTCCGTGTGTGTCTGTGTGCGCACTGTCAATGGTGGGGGCGTTTGAGAGTAATTCTGTAAGTCCGGACAAATCTGATTACCAGAAGAAACCCTGCACAATGAAATATAAGATGCGAGTGTGTGCACGCACCATTTCTGGCCTTGTGACCCCCTGGTTGATCACGTACAGTACGGACATGCGTGCGTGCGTGCGTGCGTGCGTGCGTGCGTGCGTGCGTTGTGCGTTACCCGCTTGCTCTCCAGACAAACTCGTGGTACTGCGACTTCGCGCCAAGTACGAGTGCGTCGGCTGCTGCAGACGGTTCACCATCGTATTCTCCCAAGGCGTCAGTGGCTGGCGACGCATACCTTGACACACACACACACACACACACACACACACACATACGTTTACATCTGTGATTGAACACAACGCGACACCCCTTAAGCCAACCGCCAATGACCCACAGCCAAACAGCCAAGCCCAACATTCAACGTAATCACGGAAATCCTTTCCACATTCCGTTCCTGACGCCGCACTTTGGTCAGCTTACATCGTCGGGCACGAGCTGCTACGGTAGACCCACACCTGTACACCCTAGGGTGACATCTCCCACGGGGGCAGACAACAGGGCAGGGCATCCGCATGAATGGTGCAAACAGACTTGATTTCAAACCGTGTCACGCTGCAGCTCATTAATAACACGTTTGAATGAAGAGAAGGATAGATATTGGAGTTGCATAAAGAGAGGCTGAAATCTTTTAAAGCCACGTAGGTTACAGCTTCTGAACGGACACGGCTTGCAGCGTTTATTTGTATCTGGGTTTAGATAATCACACACTGTACTTTATATTGAAGTAGCTTGCTTGCTGACGAATGCGTAGATATATCTTTATAACACACAGAAAGGCCAAGCATTAGCAGCGCTGGTGAAGAGGCAGTTTAAGATACCACTGGGCTGGAAACCAATGTAGAGCAGAATCTCTATGGTGCATTTAAGCAAGGCATACTTTCAGTTAAAACTGTATTTGGTGCATGGATGAGAATATGTGTCTGACTAAATATGCACCCCCTCCATAATGTTCACGTGTACTCTGTATAACCAATGGTACTTCTGAAAATGTGTGTGCCTATGTTACAATTTGTTCAAATAAAGTTCTAAAAAAAACAACAGATTATCCTATGAAAGATTAGAGAACGGGGTCAAGCATAAAATAAAAGATAAACTAGGTCCTTCTAATGAAGCGCAAATACACAAACATGAATTTAATCTGTACACATAGTTGTTCTGAATAATGTTGTAATGTGCTAGCAAAGAAAACCTTCAGATAAGCAGAAAATATTTAACAAATTCAGAGCAGGTCAGACTGGGCTATGAGGAGGATTTCATCTATGACCAACAGGCATTTTTGTGATTCTAGAAGAATGGGTGTCCTAAAAACATCTAAAATAACATAATCCCAAGTGCCGTGCTACTGCCTTGCTTAATAGGACACACACAAACCCACAGCTTCCAGCCTGTGGTCTGTTAAGCCTGCAGCATGATGCCTTGTGTATTGTAGTTGACTAACAACTGCTAAAAGCTTTCTAAAGACACCTGTAGGTTTGAGTTGGGCGGTCTTCCCCTGGTGTAGGCGGGGTGTGGACTGAGATTTTCTAACCACAGAAGAGGAGGGTGTTGTCATCCGTAAGGCTGTCAAGCAACATACACGAACACTCAAGGACACATCTCACAATAACATTAAAGTATCTACCAATAAGAACAATGAACCACATTCACATCACTAGTCCATTGTAATGTAGTGCAAACCAAAGATGAAACGTAATATCACAATGATGGTACACGCATGACCGTCTATTATCCCATTGTTACCTCTGTCTGGTAGTAGCGTAGCCGAAGAATAGGACAGACGCTTAGACATGACTGGGTCTACGTGCTTGGACAGGTTCACCGTGGACATGGATCGCCTGTCGCCATCTATGAGCACAAACAACAACAAAAATAGAAATATTCACAAAAAAGTTAGAACGCAAGTAAAAGAGAAAATAGGTTGAGGAGAGATAGAGGGCTGGAACCAGCCTTTTTTCTCTTTAAAAGGGTTCACTAGGGGTTATGCCAAGTCGTGTTAACGGTGGATAAACTAGTGGTTAAAGCGCTAGCTCTCCAACGAACCCCTACGTCATCTACTCGTGTAGCTAGGATGGGTTGCATGTACCTACCGGTTTAAACACGAGACATTTAATACACCAACAGCACCGCTAACTGCCTACGACGTACAACATCTATTCTACTGCCGCTAATACAGCGGCATTCAGCACTGTGATGCTAGCTGGCTAACTGGTGCCATATATATTTATATATTCACGTTGGGGGGTCATTCCGTATCTGCGGAAGTGGTTGAAAGCACTCTGCATGTGCTCCAGCCCAGCAAGGTCGAGCGGGTGGAGGAAAGCTGACTCGAGAAAACCTGGACCAGGAGGGGCGAAACACAACCAGGTTTTTGAACGAGAGAGAGAGAGAGAGAGAGAGAGAGAGAGAGAGAGAGAGAGAATAATAGTGTCAAAGAAAAATAGGAGTATGGCTCAAAGCAGCATTCAACAGCAGTTTACTACAGAACATATGACTGGCAGACACAAATCCACCTATGAAAACCTCGTGGACAAAACAGACTCCTCACAGCAGTATGGGCCTAAAACAACAGTGATGAGAAATACTGAGACAGTTCCTTGCAGGCTTTGTGAATCAGTAAAGGCAATGTGTATTTTGTGAGCACTCTGTTTTTTTAAAATCATTTTATTTTACCAGTCAAGTCAGCTAGGTATAAATGTGTATCCCTATTGTGCATCTATATTGTGTACAGTTCACAAGCCAGCTCAGGTGAGAGGTGTGTCCGTAGTGGTTGTGACGTACGGTGTGTCTTGGGTGTGTGCGTGTGTGTGTGGCATGTCAAAGTACCTGCTGGTGTGACGGGTGTGTTAGGGAGCTGTGCCCCTCCCCAGGACCAGCGATTGGGCTTCTGCCTGGTTTTCTGGCTCCGCGCCAGAGTCCTGAGTATCACTGCCTCATGACGAGCCTGCGATCACAACAAACACACACCCGCTTTAAAAAAAAGACACCCTTACAACACTCCTGGATTACAGAACCCCGTGACTCACAGCTTACTGTTGATGCAGGTGCGGTATAGGTTGATTTTCTTAATTACATAAGTTGATGAATTTGTGACTCTTGAAAATGAGACGATTCATCTCAAGGGGGTTTATCCTATCGAATGAACGTATACAACAATGTATTCACAGCGTTGGCTTCACACAAGGCTATTTGGTGAAAAGGGTGCCCATTAAATAAAGCAGCAGACATCTTGATGTCGGCAGACATTTTTGTTGTTTAGATTGTTTTAGATTAGATTTCATTTAAGGATATGCTTTAAATGGCGTGAAAGAATGCGTTATATAGCACGTGCCAGCCCGGTAGTTATCTAGACGCAGGTATTGCAGCAATGTGTGTGAACCTATTCCAAGGTACAGTACACATTCCAGCTAGCTACAGTAGAGAGGGCAGTATCTTGTCAGTGTGTGAATGCCTTTCGTCATCTTATGATGTCATTATTGGAACAATCCAGAACAAATGTCTTACAGGTTAAAGCAAAAGTTTATATTGAAAGCTAGTAAGGCTTGTGCTTGTATATAATATGCTATGGCTGTGCAATTAATCAAATATTAATCACAATTTAAATTTTGGCTCGCAACAATTACAAAAAAAAATTTCAGAGAAAAAAAAAACAAAATTATTTTGCACATTATGTTTTCGAAGTAAACTCTTATGTAGTCTTGTGTTCTCAATGAATACACGCACCTTCGCTCCTCCTAGGGTGAGAGTGAAAGTTAAACGGGAAAAGTATTAAGGAAGGTTTAGGTGTTTTCACTGTTCCGTCGTCGTTTTTTGCAGTAACTGCAACATATTTCCGTCAATGAGTCAATGAGTAATCGTGTTAAAAAAAATCTTGATTTCAATATTAACCAAAATTATCGTTATTTTTCCCCCCCCCCCCCCCCCCATCGAGCAGAACTATGTATTATAGATGTTTAGCAATTGTTTCTGTCCCCCTGCACGACACACACCTTGTCCTCCTCTAGTTTCTGCCGTCGTTTCTCCTCCACGGCGACGCGCCTCTTGTCCTCCTTGACCCTCTGCTCCTCCAGACGCCTCCTCCTCTCCTCCAGGTGCTTCTCGTAGTGTTGCCTCGCTCGCTCCTCCCGCTCCTGCCACTGGGCCTCCCTGGCCGCTGAGGAGCGCACACGCACGCACACACAATGAACGTTAAGTTAACACATGTAATGAACATCTAGTTCAAAATGTTATTAGTCTTTTCATTGATTATTAGGCCTTTCCCTGCATATTCACCAATGGCCAGTAGCACATGCCTCTCTCTCTCTCTCACACACACACACACACACACAGCTAATCCTGCAACATATCCATTCAAACACATGCATGCTGACATGTTCTCGAACCTGTTATCTTGCTGTATCTCTCTCTCACACACACAAACAATACACATATGCCTCTCATCCCTGTCCCTTGGCCTCACCCATTACGTAACTTGGCTCCCATGGCAACTGTGGTATCCAGCTCAGGCTTGGACTTTATGTAACGGAGAGTGCTACAGGAGCTCCACCACAGCTACCCAACCCAAACACAGTCAATAGTATGGGCTATGGAAGAGTTCAAATGCCCCCAACCCCCCCACCACCTCAACACAAACGCATGTAGCAGTGTTGTGGAATACACACCATTCTGCTTCTCGCGCTCCTCGCGCCGCTCGCGGGCCAACCGTTGCCTCTCGTCAATCTTGTTGCAGAGCAGCGAGTCTGTAACGTCACAAAAATACTAAGAGAAACTGTACACGATTAACCCCCCAATGTTGTTCATGGCTGGTTATACATCGTGTTTGTGGCAGCAAAAACACACTCATTGCTTTTGTATATTAATCATTTTAATAATTATTTCATGTGGACCCCATAAAGAATACTCGCTACCTTGCTAGCTACTAATGGAGCTCAAAATAAACAAACATGTCTGCATTCCCGGCGTGTCCTACCTGCTTTGGCGCGGTTGCCGGGGCTGCTGTTGGTGAGCGGGGTCGGGGTGCAGGTCGGCCCGGAGCCCGAGAAGTCAGGACCAGCGTTAGGCGACGCCCTGTTCTCCTCCCATCTATGCTGGCCAGATGCTGAGGAAAGCAATGAAGAAATGTACACCCAGATACTGCATATACACTGCCTAGTGCCTAGGTCTTCTTGCCATCACGGGATATTTCTTTCAAGAAGCTCGGCAGATTCGTACAGGAAAGAACCCGCGAGCGCTACCGCACCGTTACTCCAAAATGTACCTCGTTAACGAACACACTGCTATAAACACAATGTATGCTAGTGACATGAGCACATGACACACCGCTACGTGAAAGGAACGTTTTCTAGCATACGTCACAAACATTGCTATTGGTAACACTAGTGTTGAGAGCCGAACCAATGAAAAATAGAACAAGCCCACGGAATGGAAATTTAGGAGAGCCTACAGTCTCTTGCTTTATCAAATGGACAGCTATTTTGAGCAGAGATTATTTGTAAGCTCCAAACTCAACAGCCAACCGTCCGTACTTCTCGACCCAGACACTCTTCTTTGTTCAAACTGTAGCCAAATAAGAGCAGACAGTGATATCCGAACAATAGACTGCCGTTTCACCTCCAGCTGTAATACGAGTCAAGCATTTCTTCCTGGTTAAATAAAGGTTACATTAGAAACGGGCGGGAGAGGATTGAGAGAAAGTGTGAGAGACGAGGATCCACAGAAAACTGTGAACCTACCAGCGATCCCCTCTAGCTATTCGAACACCTTCCCTTTTAGTGCAGCAGTGTTTGACTCATAAGCCTAACTCATGCTACCATCCATGCCGTTGTTTACTGCATGGATGACACGGAACACGCCACCATTGGCCACACGTGTAGGGCTGTTGGATAAGTATGTGGTAGACAGTACAGGACAAAGTGGTACATGTAGGTATAGTATTACAGGTCTTACTGTATGGATGTTCTAGACCTAGACAATAATATAGCAGCAAACAGCCATCTTTTATGTAAAAATATAGCGGCGGAATTGCATCCTGAGAATGATATCGCACTTCCGGTGTGTGGTAATCCAAGCTCCTCTCTGTTCTTTCTTGTCATAGCCGTGTGGCTGCGTGTGCGTGCATGTGGCCCATTAAGCATTTGTCTTGACCTGCGATGCTGATGCTCTACTGTATATCATCCAGTGGGGAAACCGGATGAGGAAAGGGGCGTTTTCGGCGCAGCGCTCAGTTGTGAATTGACCCTATCAGCCACTTAAACGAGAGGAGAAAACGTGTACCAGTGGACTTAATGGTTTTCAAGTAATGCCCTCATCAAAATGTAAAGTTATTTAAAAACGTATAGGCTGCCGTGCCAACTGATTATACTGTACAATGGTACGCTGCCACTGGTTTGTTTGTTATGATGGTGTATATGGGAAAACACATTGTGGTGATTAGCCTACTGGTCAACCTGTAGGCTAAATCGACTAACTGCAGTCACTATTTGCATGCATGCACATTTACAAAAGGTTGAATAGTCACCATTCGCTACTGATATCATCTAAGGGCAGACAAGATTATACATAGTTCCTTTAAAGAGGGCATAACATGGCATTCCAATTCTGTTTAAACATGGACTCATCTATTAAACCCTATGAATGGCTTTAAAATGTCTTTGGAAAACTGTTTAGCAGCAGATAGGCGGCAAAATACCCAATCTTTACCGTTGTGCTGTGTCTGCGTTAGCCTATGCATTACTTAGAGACTGAAGAACACCGTCAATAGCCTATATTTAAACTAGACTAGACACAAACTAATCCAGGCACCTACAGAAGTGTCACATGTCAGCGTGTCACCAAGCACGCCTTCTTGTTTACGCACTGCTCAGCGTATGCAAAGGTAGGTGGGTGAAATAACAAACCACTCCCTTCCTCCTGTACATCCTGACCTGCCCTGCCCCAGGTCTCTACAGGAGAAAAAAAACAGCCCCCCCTCCTCCCCAACACAGACGGGACCTGCACATGCCACTGTCAACAGAAAGGAGACACACTCTTTTATAAAACTCCTGTTTATTCTTGTGTAAAGAAGCCTAGAGGTGCTCCTGGTTATCGAATGCCTATTGTAAAAACTGGGCTGGGTTATGTTAACGAGCCAGCCACTGTAATCTGACCTTCCTGCACCCCATTCTGACAAAACAATAACTGGTTAAAGAAAGAAAAAGAAAAAAAAGGATATTACTTATTGTATCTGCAACTACTTGCATATAAGACCAGGTACATTAAGAAAGAAATACTGATATACTGTTTTACTGCACCCTTAAATGTATTTTTGAGCTGTAAACTAAGTAATATGACTGAACTGTGATACATCAATGGCAGTGTCAACATTTTAACAAAATCCCAATTTTTAGAAAAACATTTCATAGGCCCGAGAATAGCTCTAGACGTTATATCTTTTTAACAATCGCCGAAGGACATGCCTGGCTTACAGCTGTGTGTTTCGCGCACCATGAAATAAAAAAGTTAACACCCTGTAATCAGAGGTGGGCTGCATGCACATCTCCCACAGCCCATCACTGGGAAACTGATGAACAGAGATTTCTTGAAATGTTTCAAAATATATGCTGAGCAGTAAAACAACGCCTGCCTCTCACATTCACGCAGCCACTCCTCCCCGTTACCCATCAGCTCCTCCCTGGGTACGTTCAGTGGACTGAACGTTTGGAAAGTTCCCTCGAAAACATTCAAAACTTTCTTTAACTACTTTAATGTGTGCTCAATTTTATGGGCGTGGCGAGTGTCGCTCAATGATGATGGTGTCGGTATCAAATGTTGCTTTCGTTACCATTTTAAATCATCTTAAATGTATGCCATTCTGATTTGAAATTTATGAAATCTAAAATCGGAATATATTCACAACCCTTGGGGACATACACTATAATGTCAAAAGTATTGGTACACCCCTCCGAATCATTGAATTCAGGTGTTCCAATCACTTGCATGGCCAAAGGTGTATAGAATCAAGCACCTAGGCATGCAGACTGCTTCCACAAACATTTGTAAAAGAATGGGTCGCTCTCAGGAGCTCACTGAATTCACAGTGGTACTGTGATAGGTTGCCACCTGTTCAATAAGTTCATTTGTGAAACTTCACACCTTACTACTACAGTCCACTGTGGTATTATAACAAAGTGGAAGCGATTGTAAACAACAAAAACTCAGCCGCAAAGTGGTAGGCCACATAAAATCACTAAGGGGTCAGCGCATGCTGAGGCACACAGTGCGCAGAACGTTCTGCAGAGTCAATAGCTACAGACCTCCAAACATTGTGCTGCCTTTTGATTAGCTCAAGAACAGTGCGTAGAGAGCTTCATGGAATGGGTTTCCATGGCCGGGCAGCTGCATCCATGTCTTACATCACCTGGTGCAATGCAAAGCGTCAGATGCAGTGGTGCAAAGCACGCCGCGACTGGACACTAGAGCAGTGGAGACGTGTCCTCTGGAGTGACGAATCACGCTTCTCTCTGGCAATCCGATGGGACGAGCCTGGCTTTGGAGATTGCCAGGAGAACAGTACTTGCCTGACTGCATTGTGCCTAGGGTACATTATGGTGGAGGGGGGGGGAGTTATACTGTGGGGTTGTTTTTCAAGGGTTGGGCATGGCCCCTTCGTTCCAGTGAAAGGAACGGTTAATGCTTCAGCATACCAAGACATTTTGGACATTTTTATGCTTCCAACTTTGTGCAAACAGTTTGAGGATGGCCCCTTCCTGTTCCTACATGACTGCGCATCAATGCACAAAGCAAGGTCCATAAAGCCATGGATGAGCGAGTTTTGTGTGGAGGAACTTCACTGGCACAGAGTCCTGACCTCAACCCGATAGAACACCTTTGGGATGAATTAGAGAGGAGACTGCAAGCCAGGCCTTCCCGTCCAACATCTGTGCCTGACCTCACAAATACACTTCTAGAAGAATGCTCAAAAATTCTAATGAACACGCTCCTAAACCTTGTGGATAGCCCTCCCAGAAGAGTTGAAGCTCTTATGTGGGCCAACTCCATATTAAACCCACTATGGATTAAGAAAGGGATGTCAGTAACCTTCATGTGCATGTAATGTCAGGTGTCCCAATACTTTTGGCAATATAGTGTATCATTCAATTGGAAGAGGTTTAGTGGTCCATCATCACGTACATCTGTACAGCTGAAACACTGCAATCTACAACAGTAAAACACAAACGATCTCTGTGTTGACATTGCTAGCCGCTCTACCATACTACAGCCGAACTCCTCCCTGTTTTGTAACCTGGCGTTCAGTCCACTGCCTTTTGCGTTCATTGAACATGTAGCAAATGTTCCACCATCCTGAACGCAAAGCCTGACTCCTCCTGAACTTTCTATCATGTAAAATGTAACGTGCAGTGGAAGTCACGCTCAAAGCCGGGGTGAAGTTCTACTTTAATGAAGGCAAGTGAGACTGAGCAAGCATAATAGTACAGCATGTGTAGATGTTAGCTGGACATGACTCAACCACGCCAGACCTGTGATTAAGGATGAAGTGGTCATGAAGACTAAAGGACCGATCTCACCGAGACACGGCGCTAGGAACGCGTCGCTAGCAAAACCATTGTTTTGCTATGGTACGGCGCGACTGGTATGCTTTTTTTTTTAATGGCGGCACACCTTGCTTTTTGTCATTCCCGTTTTTTAGACGCACATAAAAGCGCATTCAGCGCAAGGCGTGGAGTCGTGCTGCTCGTTAATGTGATAGTTGGCCCCGGCAGCCTCATCTCTTTGGCGCAGACTGTGTGATCGGGGGTTTATCAATGCGCTACTGAAGCGACCCATCTCGGTGTGATTGGGGCCTAATGATGCAATTAGGCCTCCGACAAATACTGCACATGCTACATATTCCACTACATATTCATGGTTCAAAACTAAAGGCCTGGGAGGTTCTGCCTAGCAAAACATCAACAAAAGAAAACTACTTTATGAATAATTCATAACAGTTTGGATTGCTGGAAGGGATGTACTCCCAAACCTACACAAATAATGTAGCTCTAATCTTCGACAATGGAGGCGTTAGTGGAGCAAGAATAGAATAAAACATCTCATTTATCAAATTCTACAGTAGTAACTTTGACACAAGCAAAGACAAGTAGGGTGACAATGAAAGCATTATATTCTACAGTATCTATAGTCACACTTGGAAGGGCTTGTTTAAGGAGGTGGCTCTCCATTTTAAGAAGCACGGGGATGCACAGTAAACTGATATCATGCAAGTGTGACAGAGCCCCATATATCCGTGTTGTGGCCATTGTAGCTATTTCTGACAAACTGGGTTAAAGAGGGTTTTAGTGCCACATTCTCTGTCATCATCAGCTATGGGTACACTGAGCAGAGCATGCACGCACGCACACACACACATGCACGAAAAGGAAAAAGAAAATGCACACGCACTTGTCCAAATCCTTTCAGTGTGACTGCTGATATAACACGGTCAATGTTCAGTTTAATTTTTAATATGATGATCTTTCATATTACTTAAAGCTGAAATACCTACAGTAAGTGACCGTTAGATGGTAGCACATTTAAATGACATTACCCAACACCTTCTCTTTATTCTATCGCACAGCTAATAGGCCTGCTGAACTAAAGCAAGAGAATATCATGAAACAACTCAACCACTAAAAAGATGAAACAACCTATGAATTCACAATTCTAATATAAAGGAAGAAGCCTACTACCGGTACAGCCTCTCTTAAAAGGTAAAGTCAGCTATTGCAAGCTAAATGTAAGCTAATACACTGTCATATTCACCAAATATCTCCGCACATTTCGCTACCTTACCGTACTCTGTGCGTGTTGACAAAATTATCCGATACTTCCACACAACCCTAACTTCGTAAATAGTAACATAAACAAAGAGGAAAACACCTGCCGTAACAACAAAGCCGTAGTACAACCCCTTGCTTCACGATGCGTTTCAATGTGTGAGGCGGTGCCGCGGAGGACCGCAGAGCGATACAGCTCAAAGTTAGCAAGAATGACCTCGCCTTTAATTAGTCATCTTTAGTAATGTTGAGAGCACTCCGTGGATGTATTCTCACTTGCTTCGGTTATTCAAAAGGCGGATGGCTGATTATGTGAGAATAAAGTGGTGCGGGAGAGGTTCATTCCGAGCACAGGTCAAAGGTCACCCCGCAACCGGCGGCAGCAACATGAAAGGTTATGGCTATGTGGACGAGGGTGGTGCATTATGGTGCACCATACAGAGATAAACACAAGCAGGCAAATGAGGTCATGTGAGCAGAGGCCATGCATCCACAGATAAACTGATGCACAGACGTGATAATCTTTGTAGAGGTAATGTAGAGTATGGTCAGATATTGCAAGCTAATTGTAAGCTGTATCACTGTCAAATTCACCAAATACATCCTCGTATTTTGCTAGCTTACCGTTCTTGAAAAAATAAGAGTATTCTCTCCAAGAGCCAATACAGTTCCAGATGTCAAACAAAGTGAACACCGCTTGATACTGTTTTGAGCTTATTTGAGTTATCAAGTGTTCTTAAGAATGACTGACCCTGCCTTTTTACTATAATTCTCACATTGAGTCTGTCTTATCTGTGCTATATATATATTAGAATTCTCTCCAAAAGCCTATACAGTTCCAGATGTCCCATAATTACCTGTATCATGGTCTAATGTTCCATGGTCTAATGTTCCATTTCTGAGGTTAAAGGTCAGCGCATACTTCCCAGACATGTGAGAACACCACCACCATCTCTACAGCGGCTCTTTCATTTACATACATTACAGCATTTCATCTGACAGAATCTCATCTTCCTACACCAGTGGTGCGCTGAGGCTCCAGAAGCTCTCCTCCTCCTCACACACCCCCTCCCCAAAGCAGCAAGCAACTGTCAAAAGACCAACACAACCCCCCGCCATCTGCCACGCACAGGGCCAAAGGTCATCCACCCCTGCTCCCCAAAATCTGGACGTTTAGGCACATTGAGAATAGCTCTATGGGTAAAGTGGAAGCATTTCTCTAGAACATTCTATACAACTAAAACTGCTGATATGTAAAAAAAAAGAACGTAAAACCGCTTTACAAGTAGGTTATAACCAACAAATAAGCATTTGTAAAAAGAAAAATAAACAAAAGACATTGTATATGTTTATGGTGTTTCACACCAAGTGGATGTCAGTTTATATGAACATGAAATATCGATAGACAAACAACTGCTAAAGGCAGTTAAACGCTATTACAACAGCAGTAAACGTCTTTACCTGCATTGGTGTGCTGCTTTCTATAGGGGATAATCCCAAGATGGGACACAGTACTCTAAAGCCTCGGGCAGCCTTCCCAGTCAGTCTCTACTGGGCAGCCTGTGGCCTCTGCATCAACACACAGAGGACGGAAAGCCCCGACCCAGCACCCATGACGTTTAAGCAGAGGGGAGAGAGGAAAGGGTTCTGGAACACCCAAACCCCTGTAGAGTTACACTGTCAGTTACGGTCACCATTGACTGACCCACTGACCACATGGGAGCCAAGCTGCATCCATCCTCCAACCCACTTTCTTTGTATGTGTGTGTGTGTGGGTAAGAGAATGGGACAGAGAGAGAGAGTGTGAGCGTTTAATCCCCTTCCCTCCCTTTCGCTGGTGTGTGTGTGTGTCCCAGCCCCCCATCCATCTCCATCCCACAGTCAGATTAATGGTCGGACCGAACGATTAGCGCGGCGCTGCCCTGCCCAGTGGGTAACAGGCCACACCGGGGTGGTGAAGGGGGAGGCGGGGGGGGGGGGTACCTCCTGCCTCGCTATGCAGCCTGAGAGGATTAGCCACTGCTAAGGCTAAGCTAAATGCTAAGATCCAGCCAACGGAGGCAAGGGCTCCCTTTCTGTCCAGGCCCAGGCAAGCCACTAGGAGGGCAGGTGAGAGCAGACTGCTAGACACCGCTGGTACACAAGACCATTGGTACGGTAGACCAGCAGTTCAGCGAGCAGTACAACATTTAGTACAGATATAATTAGTAGTATAATTCAAAGCAGCCGTTGTTGTTAGTAAACCTAATTCATTATTCATTAGGAAGTCTAAACAGGTCACAGCAGGTTTTGGCACTGCACAGAATAGTAACACCCGTCCACATCTTAGCTTAAATATACCAAAACAAACCGACATGGCGGTGTGTCAGCATTTGTTTGTTTTAAATAAGCTCTGAGACACAAAGTAACCAGATAGATGACCTGCTTCGGGTCACGCCTGCTACAAGAACTGCCTAACCTCTCTCCATTTCCCTCCATCACTGCCTCTCTCTCTATTATTCATGCCTCAAGTGTACAACCACCTCTAAGGGCGCTCCCTTTTTGAACACTGTATGTGTTCAGAAGGACGATAACCATCTGCAACAACCACAATAACGTCTCGGAATTCTGAAGCCATGCTAACCGTTTGTGTCCACGAGTTTCAAAACGCCACTCTAACCATAATTAAAAAATGATGACCATGAACCATCATTTCCCACGAGGGCTTTAGCTCCTATCGCCAGATCAGAAAGAGAGCTAACCTGCTCAATAAATGAAGACGCTGCTTTGAAAAACAATTAACACAATCTTGAAAGGGAATGAAGTGCATTTGCTTGTTTGTCGCCACGAAGACACACACATTGTTTTCCTGTGTTGTCAAGAGTGCATTTCTCTGCATTAAGCCCATCCCCCACCTATCCCACACACACACACACTAAGAAGACAGCTGCCCTTGCGGTGACTCATTCTTGTTCCGTCAGCTGATTAGTGCAAACACACACACACACACAAACACACCACTATTTCTTGTCAGACCTGTCAGTCACCTGCCACCAAAAGGCTGAGCTAGACACGGCAACAGCAAGGCTGTCACTCCCCACAAGCCAAGTACCAGATAACATCATCATAACAATGCACACATTACGGTAGAGATGCATTGTAATGTAAGTCAACTACTAGGCCTACAACAATATCATGGGTCTGGCACTGGAAAACACACACACACTCACACACGCAGAGCTTTCTGTGCCATGGCATAACATGATGGGGCCGTTTACCCAACACACACACGCACACACACACACAGTCTATTGCTGGAACTCTCTAGACATTCATAATTGTTTGCCTCCTTCCCAGTGGTCCCTCTCTGTCCCAGATACTGCCTGGTGCTGGGACCACACACACACACACACACACACGCACACACACACACACACCATCAAACAGACCACATAGAACCCACTGAAACCACACTGGCAAGCCACTTCTCGGCCCCCCTACCCCAACACACACACAGTTACTTTGTATCCTCTTCCACTAGTACCTTTCTTCCTCCTTGTGCGAGCCGTGGCGTTCCTCAGTCCCTCCTCTTCCTCAGTGATGGTGAAGAGCACAGCGACGGGAGCACGGTGGCCTCCCTTCCTCAGCTTGGCCCTGCCACGGGGGCAAGCGCCTCCTCTTACTCCCCCACAGTCTGGCATAGCACGCCTTGCTGCTGCTGCTGCTAGCCAGTTAGCCTGTTAGCCCCGTGCTAACTCACCTACCTTAGCCATCGCACCCTGCCATGGTGTGGGGGGTGATGGGGCAGGGTGCCAGGGGTCGGGCGGCCGGGGGGTTTAAAAGTCACTCTAAACACTCGTCTCCTCACGGGTGACCGGGCACGGCTACCGGCTAAAGGATGCTAATGCTGCTGTAGCTCATCTGCCTCCGAGATAGACAGAGAGGGAGAGAGAGAGAGAGAGAGAGACGGACACGCAGAAAGAGAGAGAGAGAGACACGCGCAGAGAGAGAGAGAGAGACACGCAGAGAGAGAGACTGAGACTCACAGGAGTTCTTGCAGTCTTAGGCAGGAATACGTAATCCAACATACTGGAGTGGAGAGAGATAAAGGAATTCCATCACTTCTTCCTCCGCCTCCCCTAGTTTAGGCTCTTACTCCTCAGACGCTGTCCCGTCTGTAGCTCGTCCAGTATCCTCCATCCTCCATCCCCCCCCCCCCCCTCCTCCCTCCACAATCCCACCTTTGGCCAGTGAGGCCAACAAGTCTGTATTGCATCTGCGCTGCTGGATATGATCATGCAGCACATGGCATATGGCCCCGCCCACTTGTCCCACTTAAAGGGCCATTGGTAGAATTTCTGGTCCAATCCATGTTGGTATTTAGAGCTCTGCTGCAATATCTGTGTCTCACCAACACACACACACACACACAAAGGCTGTTGCCATTGCATTGCTGAGAGACAACCTGAGCCGTGCTTACACTGAGAATACAATGCAGATGAGAGAGAGAGAGAGAGAGAATGTGCTGAGGTCTAAAGTTTAGTCTCTCAGAGCCAGCCTTTTCTTACGTATAAAGTCTGGGACACAGCGCTGGTTAACTGAGTCAATACCCGTCTACTTGACGAGAGGTATTTTGATTGACATACACGAAGAGTCGACCAATTACATAATTCAATGACTATGTCGGACGTTAAACTGGAATTTGTTGTAAAGCTAAACGACAGGACTCTAGCTGTCAGTGACAGCTCATGCTAATGAAATTAGGGAGGGCTTTCGTTTTGGTGAGCCATTCAATAGCCTTGGTAATTTCTTTAGTTACCTTTTAATTTATTTGAGAGAAAGCTAGTCGATCAAAAAAAAATAACCTCTCCCTTCCGTCAGAAGCTCTGCCCACCACACACTGAAAACACATTGCAAAGGCTCGGATTGGCTACTGTTGTGTGATGCGATCTGCACCACTTTGTTTGTGTTACTGATTCTCAGAGCAAAATTCAACTGACACTCACAAGATCAGGACGGTCTCGCCAGGAGGACACACAGACACACTCAACAGGGCAAACAGCAGATGAAAGACCAGCTGCAGTATGGCCTCTCCTATTTGTGTGTGCGTGTATGACTTATCTGCACTAAACAAACGCAGAGTTTAAACACAAGTTGCGCCATGAGATCTCACTGCAAGCAGTTAGAAACGAGAAGTGTATAATATTGTACAAAGTAAAGCATATACAATAATCTCCACATAATATCCAAAGCAACTTACAGTACAGTAGTAAAGAGCAGGTAGGGGATACGATTATTACAGGTAGGCCTGACATGTTTGGAATTGAACCAACATCCCTCTGATTTGACATTTGAATAACTAAGAACAATGAACCTTTCGCCAGAAGCGTGTTAGCCACGCCCATGGGCGGGACACCTTATCCACATGGCTCTGAGATGACCATAACCTCTGAGACGACTTTTATAATATCCATACATCCAACATTGTGTCATTAACATTGGAAGAAATCGGAAAACAGAAGGATTTAGCTATCAAATGGTTTCAGCATTAAAAAAAAAAAATATATATATATA